>JAUBNY010000215.1:724712-751423 GCA_032275445.1 Crypturellus soui
GAAAGAAAGAAAGAAAGAAAGAAAGAAAGAAAGAAAGAAAGAAAGAAAGAAAGAAAGAAAGAAAGAAAGGAAGGAAGGAAGGAAGGAAGGAAGGCTGTGAACACAAAGCTGGACACTAGTTTCCTGCAGTAAACTTGAGGAATGCCACAGAACTGTAAGGCCACTGTAGTGTGGTTAATGATCTCTCGTGATCAACCTTGAGTGTAACTGTATATAAAGAATGTTGTACTGGTTTCAAGTTACACATATTCATAGATTCAGTCAAGGCAATACTTGTCTTGGCCTGGTAATTGGTGCACGTCATTTAAGGAGAAAAGCTTTTTGTCATGAAACAAGAAAATGTTCTCCTAATCAATTATGCTGTGTGTTCATCAAAACACCAGGAGACTAAGCCATATCTTTGGGGAGGGAATTCAAGTATCAAATTTTAGGTGATATTTTAAAATGGCAGGTAAAACAACTCACACAACCTACATTTTCTTGTTTACATAAATAATTGCTGTTTAATTAATAACTTGCTGAGAGTCCCGATCTTGCCTGCACACAGTCGCATGTATGCAACCAGCATTTTTGAGCTGTCTGAAAACAAGCAGAAACATTGCTTCCAGCTGAAAGATTAGAGCTATTGCCATCTGTTGCCTGAGTTATCGCAGGCATCAGCATGAAGTGTGGTCTAAATCCAAAGATGAACCTTCCAGAAGGTGTAGCCCCTTCAAAATCCCTTTCTTGGGCCTGTTTTGTCTGGTGGAGGGTGGGACAGGCCACCTGGGAAGCAAGCTCAGTTGTGAGTACTTCTGTGGGAAACAGGCTCAGTTTTAAATCAGAGGTAACATTCCTGTCTGTGTGTGAACTCTCCTGTCCACCTTGGTCAGATATTGTGGGTCACTTCAGCTCATAAATCAAATTTTTGCAATCCAGAACATGGTGCACTGTTTCTTCTTCCTTTTGGCCAACAGAAGGATGGATTTAACTCAGGAAGGTTGTCCTTTTGAAACCTTACCAGTGCCTTCATCGACATCGTGCAACTATGTGATATAGCTAAGTCATCCTTAAAAAAAAAGAGAGAGAGAGAAAAAAAAGACACAGAAGATAAAATACTTACACTCACAACATGCTCTTAGCTTTGTGGGAGTTTTTGATGTATGGATTTCCAAGTTTTCTTCTGTTTCGCTTACATGTCTGAAGCCTCAAGTTTTCTTCAGTCCTATAAGAAGACAGCTTATAATATAATCCCCGAGAGGGGATTCTGCCAATATTATTTTCTTTCCTTAAATTTCTACCTTAATTCTTCACACCAAGCATTTTCTCTCTTGTCAGAGTTTCAAGACTACTCTTATCTACCTTATCCCTTGAGTTATCTTACAGCAAAGTTATGCTTGCTGCATTTAATCTCTCTTTGGTTTCCATTTTTTTGGTACTCAGCCAGGCTAAGCATTTAAGCAAACGGGTTAGAAGCCGCTTTTCAAAATAAGTTTTGCACTGTGCTCTGGGTTTTGTCCTCTTTGCTTTTGCTTTTGAGGGGAAGATTTGTGTATTGAAAACTGGGCTGGCAGCTGAAAACTCCATTGTTACCTAGTTTAAAAATGTTTTGCATTTGTTCTGGACATTTTGTTCTGCTCTGTCAGAAAGTGACGTAAGTGGACTGAACCTTTTGTTTTTCATGTTCTTATGCTGAGAAATTTGGTGTTTACAAGCAGGCTTGTTTCTGAGCAAAACCAGAGTTTGAAGGAAGGCATCCCTCACTCATGAGACCCAAAAGTAGTAGTTAAGATTTTTAAACAAATGAGTTTGCTCAACTTTATGCAAAAAAGTTGCATAAAAACTTGCAAAGGTTGCAACTGCAAGCAAGGTGACAGACACCTCCAAAAATTCAAAAAGAAAATAGAAAATGCAGGGACAAGTTGTCCTCAGAAGAACTGAAGAAAAAGGGGGGGAAAATCCTCCTAAATCTGAAATAAGCAGCTTAAGACTAGGAAAAAAGAGGCTATTCCCTCTTGTCCTAAGTATATCCAGAGAAAAAGTTGACTTGTTCATTCCTTGCAAAGAAGCAAGATTACATCAATTTTGTTTCAATTCTATCATTAAGTTTCTTCTAAAGAAAAAAAAATGCCACAAAGCTCTCAATACTAGCCTAACAGAAATAACAGTATATATTTTAGAACAAGAACACAGGAAGCATAAATAAACAAACATAGCAAGTTATTCCCAAAGTAGTAGGACTGACATAGCCTGCTTTCCTACAGCTTTTGTCCAACTATAGTGAACTTTCCTCCAGCTCCTTCACTGTTCTGTTACCTTGGAAGATGCTGACCAGTTACCAGACATGCTGTGCTTGTTGGAAAACAGTGTACATATATTGATTGACTGACTGTTGCACAAATAGGAAAGTTTAATTAAATTTAATTGCAGAGAAACATGATAGAAGAACACTAATTTGAGTGTTTCTCTCCTGACCTCCTGCTGATTGTCATAAAATGTGTGAGAACTATATACTAATTACTAAAAGGAATAGGCAGGGATTAACATTCTAATATCCTACAGTTTTGATTTTCGGGGGAAAAGATTCATGTGCTTTCCCCACACAGTCAGATGTACCACTGGTGTGACCCTATAGGGCATTTCTTAAGTTCTTATATAAAACCTGTGTCTATCTAATTTGTTAGGAATTGCCTTTAGAAGTTATGGGAGACTGAGGGAGAATTGATAGGGACAGAGAGTGAAAAAGCTTCATTTCCTTAGAAACCAGGCAAAAATATTCCAAGCCATTACCTCCTTATGAATTATTTCATTTAAGTCTGCCTTTACATGCTTTAAATATCTAAGCTACGCTGACAGAAAATTCACAGGGCATGGACTATTCATAAGCAGTTTCACATTGTGCTTTTATTTACTTGCAAAACATAAGAAAGAATAAAGATACAAGTAAATATAACATCTTATTGTACCTGCCTAAATCTGAACACTATATTTCTCTATTTCATATACGACTGCCTGCATTAAGAATAGAGCACAATTTGCAATAGCTTGTCTCTCTTTCCAGGTTGCCATGTCTTTGCAAGAAGACAGGCTCAAAAGAGGTCACTCCTGAGGCTGTGTCCTCCAGTTGACCTTTCATAGATGCCATCACTTGTGACTACAACTGCATGATGCCTTACAGTGCAAGAAATCCATGCCGTATACATTTTTCCTGTGCAACAATTCCACATCATTTATTATTTTAATGCTAAAAGGAATATAACTACTGCAAAGTCTTAGAAGAAATAATTGGCGTCCGGCCAGCAGGCATATGCAGCCTCCTTCTGCAGTTTGTGGTGTCTTTGTGGAAGTGTGCTGCTATTCTAATTAAACCTCAGGATTATTTTTCTTTGTTCCTTTTGTTTTTTTTTAACTTATGACATGAACAAGGACTGTGGTTTCAAGCAAGGACTTCCATAACAAGTTCTTCCAGACACTTTGAGCCTTAGCTAAGGTTGATTAGGGAATCTGTCAAATACATTGACGTTAACCCCCATAAATCCAGACCTTTATTAATTTTCTACAATTAGCTTTAGTATGATTTCTTCTTTATTCTTATTACTTTAGGACTCGATATGAACTGCAACTGAGAAGATGAGAAGATATCACCAAACCTGAACTCTGTTAACCTAGCTAGCTATAAGTCTGCATCACTTTGTTTCTTTCAAAAATTGCTAAATATATTCAATATTATAAAAATGCTTGGCAGCTGGATAATTCCTTGCATTAAAAACTGGCAGGAGTAGTGTTAGTTTCTGCTGAAAATTTGTAATGATTCTCCTTGTTTTGCTTGTTAGTTTGCTCGTTTGTTTTTCAGAATTATCACGAGCCTTAGAAATATCTCTGAAACATGCATTTCAGAAGGGTTCAGAGGGACTATAATGTGCAGCCCCCAGAATGGAGGGAGTGTGGTAAATAGCTCAGCCTCATAATTAATGCTGGTTTCAACACTCAGAAGTCAAATAGCTCAGTTTCTTGTGTGCCATCCTGTGATTTTTCACTACAGGCAAATGCTGCTTCATTAACACCACAAATTTTCCTTTTCTTACTGGGTCACTGGAGCCTATGTTTTCCCTTTCAGGAACATTCATGTTAGTAAAATCTGAAGCTTTGTGTTGAATGGCCACCACAATGATAGAAATGAGCACATTAAGGTGGTGAGGATAATGGGCCATAGAATCAGTCCTCTGCTCTGTAATGTCTACAGACTAAAGACTAAGGTTGGATCTCTGATTTAAGAAAGGTATGCTGCCTCTCAAATTTAATTTCGAGGTCCGAAGGAAAATGTTAGTGGGATTTGGCTAAGGTTTACTAGCATGTACTATTTATCTGGACAGACTAATGGACCCTGAATCTTTAGAGCTCTGGATTAATGCAAAATTGTTTCTGAATTTGAATTTAAATAAATTATTTCTTGTAAGTTCCAGCAAGACATGTGTGCAAAATATACAGATTGACTGAAGCAGTAATATTTCAAGTATCTATCTTCCCAGTCTTCATGTTTAAATGTATGGCCATTGCACAATTCACATGAAATCTTTGTTATAATTTAAAATTTAAGGACCTCACACTAATCCTTCTGTTAAAATGGTTTAGTCATCATAAAAGAAATTTTAGGCAGTAAGAATTAAACGTATAACATAAATATTAAATCTTAATGATCTCAGACTGAATTTTAAACTGGTCTTAAAGCCAGATGGAAACAATTTATTTATTTAAAATAGGGTTTTAAAACAGTTTAAGAATCACACGGGGAACACTAACATTTAATATTTAAAGAAAAATGTTAATATTTAAAAGCTGAAATATATTTCCAGATTGTTAGGACCAATAAAATAAAATTGTACTAAAATAAGTGGATGATGTGTGTAAGTGAATAAATACTCCCTAATCTACTTTTATTGCCACTAAATATGTCTAAAAATAATTAAAACATTTAAATGCCTATTCTTTATGAATTAACTTGAGATTAGCCACCAAATCTTTATTAGGAATGACTGGAAACTGATTATTCAGTAACTCAGTCATACATTGACTGTGATTATGGATTCTCCTCAAACTCAAACTTTCTAGAACCATGGCATTTGGAAACAAATTATTTGGCAGAAGTAGGAGCACATAGAAATTGTTCTCCAATTTCTCACTTTTATTTTGATTATTGAAAGACTTTATCCTTCGGATTTTTGAATCGAATCAAACTGATCCTAGCATATAAAAAGAGAAACTGGCTTTTTCTGACACACAACTGATCCCTGTTTCTAGGTCTCTTTCTATTCCTCATTATATTAGAATAGTCAAAATGTTTTGGATCTGCAATACTTGAGCCACGAATGTCATCAGAAGTAGATTCAACATAAGTGCCAGCCTATCATTTCGCATTGCTTGCTGACTAAAAATGAAGTGTACTCAACTAAGAATGATCAGAATAGTTACTTTTCTCTGAAGAATAACCCAGAAGGAAGAGGATGGAAAAAAAATAAACATTTCTTTCATAAGTAGAAAGGATATGAGGAAATATAATAATGAGAATAAAAAGAAAATAATAATATTTATGTGCAGTTAATAACCATAATAAAGTTAATGTACAAAGAGAGAGAACAGATATGTAACCCTTTGATCTTTTAATAGACAGACTGTGTTTTCAGTGAAATTTGAATATTGAAAGATAATATCTCCTAATTAGCCCTTTCTTTAGCATATTCATAAGAAGATCTAAGATTTCTATGCTAGGGAATATAATCCACCGAGATTCACATGGCTGATAGTCTTCACGGCATTCTTTGATGGCCTTCTGTCCCGGAGCAATATTGAGGTGGAGTCTGTGCATTGCCCCTCTGTTTGGAAAACATATCTAGTTGATGCAAAAGAAAACTTTTGGAGATTCTTTACAAGGGAACGTTTTGCCTCGCATGAGAAGAAAGAAGATTTAAGACAAAGGTTGGTAAAAGGAAATGCAATAATAGCATGATTGCAATAATACTGCAGTAATAGCAGTAATAGCAGCTGACTTTGCTTGTACTGAGCAGGGAAAATTTTACATTGCTCCATTCATCCTGAATTCTCTTAACAAAGAGAAATGGTCGGCAAGAAAAGGATCCAGATCCCACAAATAAGAATTGTTAAGGTATCTTCCTCCTATTAGTATCTTAAGGTATCTGTTAAGGTATCTTCCTCCTAGGAGTTTTCTCCTGCCTTTAACACACAAGCCATTTTTTCCTTTCCCTGTATGTACCCACCTGAGCTACTTCTACACTCTGATGCAGTTGGGCTTTCCTGAGTGCAAAGCTTCGCCATCCTACACCAGCCAGGGCTAATCAGTCTCTTCTCATTCCCTTGGTGCTGCGGGAGCAGATGCCGTAGTCCTAGACTTAGCTAAGTGAGATAGTCCCACAGATAGTAGGTGGAAATATATATGCCTGGCATATAGATGCTGAAGCTTTACAAGGAGATAAAAGCAAGCAGAGTGGGCTTGTGTAGGCAAGTACACCGTTTGCTCCAGATGGTGTTTTGCCTTTGTAGAAGTGGCAGATTCTATTAAAGACACATGAATACTCCTCGCTGCAGATCTTGAGTACTTTGCAATTGTGTAAATTGTGTAAAACTTACCAAATACAATGCTAACAGGAGGAGATAAGATTGATGCCATGAAGGCCTTGTCTTGGCAAGACAGAATATGGCAGACGGGTGGAAGCGGGATCATCATCACGCTGCCACACTGGGACGCAGCTGAGCAGCCTCGGGGGAAGCAGCTAAATGCCCTAAGTGGCCATGAAGGCAGCTGCTCCGAGGGCCAGCTGAGGTTCAAGACTCCGCTCCATCTTCAGACATAGGGAACATCCATAGGACATTCCTGAGAAAATTCCCAGTATTTTGAACACAGATTTTCTGCTGAAATTATTCTACCAACGCCTACAATAAACACTGTCTCAAAAGTGTGCATTTGTAGAAAGTGGCTGGGGAATTTTTCAATTTGTTTTCTTGTTTAAACAAAATTCCTTGCTGAAAATCATAAAAAGAAGGGTTTAGGGAGGCAAATAAGAAAATATGTACATGTACAGACACACACACATGATGTGCATTTTGAAGGATTTTTTTGTTCCCCCAAAATCTAATATCCGGAAAATCTAATGTTCGGTTTTATTCACATGTTGAAATGTGGACAAGGGACTAAGGCAAATATCAAATTAAATCCTTCTCCTCCTATTTCTTTTAAATAGTTGTTCATTATTAATGCTTTCCAACTACCAACATATCAAGATAACACAGGGAAGAAAATCCCATGCAAAATAGAGAAGAAAATGAAAATAGGAATCCTCCTGTCCCATCAAAAAACAATTTGAACAAATTTTAAAACATTTAGTTGCAGAATTTGGCATCCACATTTTAATTTTCATTCCCAGACAAAAAAAATGGTAGTGGAGTTAAATCTGAGATTTTGTGTTGGTTTTGTTAAGCAACATGATCACAGAAATGCTGTAGTTACCCCTGAAACTTCAAAACACATAAAAGGTAAATAAAGGTTAAACATGTCAAAGGAAGATCAAAGTGAAAGCGCAAATATAATAAGGCCAAGGTATGCACAATTATGATTCCAAAACAGAATCAGTCATAAAATTAGCTGATTTGGAAATCAGCTCAAACCTGACTTTTGACCACGACACCCCAGACAGCCTTAGCTATAACTATAACTTGCCCAGCTGTAATCTAAGTAGTCTACTGACATCAAAGGAGCTCACTGACCCCTGTGCTATGAGTCACTTTGCTCTTTTTCCTTCAGCTTCCCTGCCCATGCTTTGTCCTTCTTTTCTAGATTCCATACGGACCCTTGGATTAGACATTATTTTGTTCTTTGATAGTGGCATAATAAAACAATGTAATTTATGTATGAAATTACACAGTGTCAGACTAACATGAAACAACTATACTTTTATCTTTGTTTATTATTAACATGTGAATAAAATTTTAGTTGTTGTGTAATCAACTTTTTTTTTCAAGTCAACAGTAGAGATTCTTACTGCAATTTCTGGCAAATAAGGAACCAGTATGACTTTATTGCCTTACCTAAGTAAGCACAATGTGAAGAATACTCTTCCTGATGCAAAATTCCTAATGAGTTGCATATATACTCTGACTGCCTCTCCCAATATGACCGTGTAAAACACTGGGTTAACATTGTTTGCCTGGCTCATTCAGATGGAAACAAACCAAAAAGTTAAAGGTCCATGGTTCTGTAGCGTAGCTGAATCTGTCTTAGGGAGTGTATATCATGTACTGCTGTAAAGAGACTCTGTACTCTTAAGAGAAAAAAAGCTGAGATGACTCCACTGCATGACTAATAGCTGAGTTCTGAGGAGATACTTCAAATTCAATTTATAAAAGCTTTTCAGTTCCAAAGGTGACATAAAAGTTGAAAAGGATAAAAACCATATTTTAAATAGAAATAAAAGAGTAGATATCTTCTTTGATACAAATAAGGGAATAACAGGAATTTCTCAAAGTAATTCTCTCCAAGTAAATGTATTTTAATTATGTGTGATAATATATAGGCAGATGCATATTAAATTGAAGGAAATAAATCCTAATATCACTTCTGTTTGTGATAATCAGAGAGTAAATACAACAACACATATATCAGTAGAGATAATATTTTTATAAGGTTAAAGAACCAGAGAAGGCAGAAGAATAATGAAGTAAATTAATAATGAATAATGCAGTCAATTAATCAAACTTATATATGCTGAGAAGAAAGGTTGTCTGATCCTACATATTGTACTCTTCTATAAGTTAAACAAAACAAAAAAAAGAAATAATGCAGTAATAACATATTATAATTTGTTCATAACATATAACGTGTTATGGAGATTCAGTAGGCAATTTCTATGATAGCTGAGGATTGAAAGCACTGTGTAAGCATATTTTATATCACTAGCATAAATTATAAGCACTATGTAAGGGCTTATATAAGTTCTTCCTTCTTATATCCAGGATGAAAGAAAAGTGACATGGCAATAGAGAAAAGCAGACTTTAGGACTAAAGATGAAATAAAAAGGAGAAAAAAAAGGCAAAAAAGGCAAAGCAAATGACAAGTGAAAAAAACCTCAAAGTAGAATGTAAAGAAAAGCTTTTCACACACAGAAGGCATAACTAAGGAACTGAGGCAAAAAGGTAAAGTATGGGCAAAGCTAATGTCATTATCTTGTCATGTACTCAGGTTTCTTCACTGAACTAAGATGTCCCCATCAGAATCATAAACTGGAATCCAGTCAACCTTAAATTATCAGTTACTCACTGAAGTAATTTTTCTAAACAAAGCGTCTAAATTGGCTAATTCTAAATAGACAGGAGTAAATATATTTCCCAGAGAAAGAGCCAATATGTTAAGGTCCATTTGAAATTTCAATTGAAGTTTCATGCTTGAGGAGGGGAACTACCTTCCCTTTTAGGCTCCTAATGTAGGCTGGCAGGAGTGTCTGCATCCTAAAGGCCTCAAACCTTTAATTTGAAATTAAATAATGGTGTTACTCTTCTATTAAATGATTGAATTAACAAACTGTGTACATATCATGTGTAAACTGAGCATCATAATTTTTCTTAGCATTGGTGCCCCAGTCCAGACACGGGCATCAGACCTTTAGTTTAGATTTTGCATCTGTACATATACAAGTAAAAAAAGAGAGAAATAATCAGTAACTCAACAGTGGAGACATAATTGTGAGAGGCCCAGGTACAATCCATACTTGATCTCAGATGAAAATCCGTGGATGAGAAGATACACTTGAAAATGTCTTTTACGTATCCTATGGGAGCCTTCTAACATGCGTGCAAGCCCATGAGCAGTTCTGGAGCCATTAGACTGCTTTATCTTGTGGTATTATGTTAAAACAAAACTAACTGAAAGATCCCACTTTCATTTTAATACAAGGTACAAGCAATTTTGGCACTTTGAAATGAAGAGCTTATTTCTTTACAAAATCTTGCCTTTTACCAAATATATTATTGTTTTTCTTTTCTTTCTTTTCTTTCTTCTTCTTTTTTTTTTAAGAGAAGAAAAATGTAACCAGGAAACCTGAGTGTGTAAGTCGTTTTGTTGCCACTGCATGAAGGTCAAGATGAGATAACATAGTATTAGGATATCTTAAAAGTTTTCTGAGTTCTGGTCTTTGAAGAGCACAGTGAAACACTGCAGGTCAGAAAATACAATAGTCACAGAGGTACTGTATCTGCATTGCTATATTCATTGAAAAGAGAAAGTTGTGGCAGAAGTTCACCAACTGTCTGTTAATAAGCTGAATTACTATAGTTAAATATGCAGAAAGAGGAGATTTCTGACTATAAAACAAGAAAATCTGCATGAACTCAGAACTGTCACTGAAGGGATATAGAGAATGTGTGTGAACCAGCACAGCAACCATTGTGATTTTCCAGATCAAAACACAGAGTTTATACAAGGAATACCCTTGTACTCCAAGCAAAATAGAGCACAAGCAATTGCGCCTTCATGGATTTCTTCATTTCTAAATAATTACTTATTTTCTTAAATTGATTTATCTTGGTATGAACGCACATTGGCAAGGCCTTATTAAATCCTCGTATACGTTAGCTAAATCTCCACAGACAGCAGAGCTGCTTCTGCTTGACTATTTCTGCAGCATATTCCCATAAAAAGAATGCATGAGATTGTTAATGTGACAGTCCTTTGAGGCAAAGTCTATTTCATCAGTCAAGAAGAAATCTTTGTGGAATACTACTAGAAGAGATGAATGCATTTTAATTTTACGAGACTTTCATTATGAAAGGAATTTGAATAATTTAATTTGAAAACATGTTCTCAAGTGATTTTTTAAATAGTTTTTAATTTTATTTTTTACTCTTTATTGTTGATTGTGCCCTATGAGAAGTCTGAAAATAATTTTTCCCTACAGACTTTTTTCTTTTATTCCCATATGACAAATTTTATTCCTTTTCCTTCGGTGTTTCCAAAGGAATTGAAGTGATTATGATGACTTTTATTTAATCACAATATCTCAAACACACATGCATCACACCTTATGTTGCCAAAATACTTTTGCTCTGAGAACAGCCAAAATAAAAGCACTATTCCAGTGCTAGTTGGTTGCCATGACTCCTACAGAAGAATCGTGAAAACAGTGTTTACATGAATCTAGTGCATTGCTTTAGCTCAGAGCAGAGGAAGAAGATAGGTGCTTTCCTCCCTTGCAGCATTCTGAAAATGTCATGTTTATTTTCTTCAGCTTCATGGGACAGAAGTAGCAGGATTTCTGGCTGTGGTATAGAATCAGCACATGTTCAGTGAGGAGCAGATAATGTGATATCATTGTGCTTTTTTTGTCACTTGGACTCAAATATTACCCTGAATCATCCAGGGGTCTGTGCTTTGCAATGGCGAATGCTGAACAAGTAGAGATTATTTGCCCCGGTTCAGTCTCTTGAGGAATCTGTGCAACGTGTTCTGAGACACTGGTTTCACATTGCAACATGTTCTTGTTTGTTTGTTAGAGGCTTCACATTTCATGTAAGATCTGCTCTTTGATCTGCTCACGGTTGTAGGTCAGAAAAAACACATACTTGCCAGTACAGAGGGTGAGATAATGAATCAAGGTGCTAGAGTAAGATGGGACTCTCTTATGCCTGTACCGCTACTGCAACTTTTTCTTTTAGAGAAATTCCCAGTAATAGACTCACTCACATAAGAAATAAGAAATGGAAATCTTTTCATTATAGAGATCTATTTGGCAGTATCCTGATGAGTAAGTGGCACGAGCAAACCCTCCCCAAAGCTGCTATATTACTAATGCTCAGGTCTCTTACTTTGATTTTGAATTTCCAGATAAAGGTCTCCAAGTGTTTCTAAATAAAGCAGTCTTGAGCTTAGGACAGGTCTCCAGTTTCCATTTTGTTTTGACATCATCTTGCTATAAAATCCTTTCCAAGCTGAACTATGCCTCTTTTGTTGAGTTCCAGTGAAGCACTTCTTGAAGGATGTTGACAGCCTGTCAGAGAAGGCTGTAATGAAAGAGATTTCCAGGACAGGCAAAAAAATCCAAGTGGAGAAAAGTCAAGAACTGGATAATGTAACTTCAGATTACTACTGTCCAGCTCTATTAGTTTAGCTGCTTATGGAACAAGTTGTTTAATGTCTTTTACTGACAGTAAAAGGTAGTCTTGACAGACAGAGGGTAATATAATCCCAGCCACATTATTACTGCCCTAGGCACATCCACTAATTGGCATCAGGGAAGTTAGTAAAAAGGAAATTATTGCAGCAACCCTGAAGGTTCCTTCTTGTGCCTAGATTCTGGATTAATATTTCTTTACCCAGTGAGTACTAGAAATGGACATCATATTCAGTAGCTGTTTGAATTTGCACAGAGAATATTGATTAAATTTTGGCTTCTACAAAACTCTGTAAAGTCAGAGGTCTGAACAATGAATTGGATTCCGGAGGATTCATGTCATTCAGCAGTAACTAGAAACCACTTTAATATTTTAAAACAGATCTGTCTTGAAATGTCTTTTACTACAGAGCTCACAAGTATGTATAATCCTAACTTTTGCCAAGTTGGATATTATTATTTTATAGCAAAGACCGATAAGACAGCTCCTTAATTATTTTAATGCATTCAGTAGATCTCAAACTATTAGAGTTATTAGAGCAATGTAAATAATATAGTAGTTCAACATTATTTCTAACATACTTCTTACATAGGGACCCAGGATCACAACGCTGCCACTTTTAAACAAGGCCTGGACAGAAGTGTATTTGTAGTTTGAAATTATTTCTGTACCAAGTTACTTTGATTTCATAATTTTATACATTTATGCCATGTGACAAAGGATGTGATGAAGATATGTTAATCCATATTCTGTTCCAAGTCTCTTAATTATTCAGTTTTATCATTAATGTCTGAAATCTGCATAATTCTTGCAGTATAAATCTGCAACATTCAGTAATACCCTCTAAAATTGTTTCTTATGTTTAAGTGTTTTTGGCTAATGTGCATTTTTCACTCATGGTCAAAAATCTAGTGTTGAAGTTTGGCAATCTTTTTCCTTATGTCAAACTTAAAAAAATGTTTCATTAAAATGAAAGTTTTACAGGATTTGTGTACTGCAGAATTCCTTTTTCCATTATCCATAGGTCTAAGGATAATTTTTTATACTCAGATCCATGCACACGGCTTTGGTTTGAGAATACTCTAACCTTGATTTCACTGCCTCCTTTATGGTCTCAGCAATAGAACTTTGTACCAGAAAAAACAATGCTGCAGATATGCCTCAAAGGTGGGCAGATAGATTGCAATGGAGAGGTGTAACAGAGAGATGTGACACCAAATCCCTGCAAGCCCCACAAGCCAAGGTCTTTTCACATCTGGAAGAGAAAAAGAAAGAGGATCTTGTGTTAAGCAGTTCTGCTGGCTTCTCACAAATGAGAGCTCATGTTGCTTTAAGGAGTAAGACTCCAGTTGTTCCCTCATGTATGCTATTTGATTTTGTGTCTGGGCCTTTTTTCCTCTTCTTTCCATCTCCCTGAATGGAACTTATTATAAATATGTATATATATGTATATGAACTAACCATGGATATGTTGCCCACTCTACCAAATTATATAACATGATTTTCCCCCTCTTTCTAAATTTATGTTCTTTTATGTCTATCTTGCCCTCCAATTCCAACTACTCATAAATACACTTTTGAGTTCCATAGCACATGCTTTGTCTGCAAACTTTCTTGTGTTAAGTGTTTGTTGGATAAATGCTTTAAATGGAAATCTCCTCATAAAAGAAACAGCAAAAGGCAGTGCAGTGGTATTGAAGTGGTTTTGATACAAAGCCAGTGAAAGCTTGGCAAGCTTAAATTAGAATCTGAAATAAATGAAAAAGTGAGAATTATCAAATTACTTCTGGCAATACTGTTTCTCATGGTTTCTGCATCTTACCTACGATTTTTTGTGGCTTTACACTCACTTCACTGGAGACTTATCAGTTACAGCCACAACAGCAACTACAGCTTGATGTCTTAGTTCCTCCTATCCATAGCTTTGCCATTTTGGATCATCACTTTTCATTCTGAAAAGAAAAAGAAACACTATTAAGAAAAGCAGAAACATACCTACTTCTCTTTGAATTGCATGTCCTTTTATTTTAGATTTGTCCAGTTCCCTTTCTCCCTTATTATCCATTTATGTCTCTTCTAGCCTCTGGAAACACTCCTATGTACAGTATTCCAACAGAGATAGAAAGTCAAAAGAACAAAATTCAGATGTCCTCTGCCACCACTGTTGTGTAAACATTTTCTGCAGGATGAAAAAGGATTAAAATACTGGGAAGGGAATTTACTGAAAGGGAAGTCTTTGTGAAATGAACCTTTCTTCTTCTTTAGACAGAAAAAAAAAATCCACACAACTTTTAATACACAAATCTGCCAACTCTCCAGACAAGGTTTATGGAGTCCAGTATCAAAAGGTTTTAAGAAGAGTTGTCCTGGTTAACCATGAGTCAGCAATGTGCCCTCGTGGCCAAGAAGGCCAATGGGATCCTGGCTGCATCAGGAGGAGCGTTGCCAGCAGGTCAAGGGAGGGGATCCTGCCCCTCTGCTCAGCTCTGGTGAGGCTGCACCTGGAGTATTGGGTGGAGTTCTGGGCACTCAGTACAAGGGATGTGGAGCTTCTAGAGAGGGTCCAGCGCAGAACTAAGATGATTAAGGGACTGGAGCATTTGTCATATGAGGAAAGACTAAGCAAGCTGGGCCTGTTTAATCTGGAGAAAAGAAGACTGAGAGATTTCATCAACATGTTCAAGTATGTGAGAGGTGATCAGATTGTAGGGAGGATGGGACCAGGCTCTTCTCTGTGGGGTCAGTGACAGGGCAAGGGGCAACAGGGAGATGTTGAAACACAGGAAGTGCCATCTCCATTTGAGGAAGAACTTCTTTCCTATGAAGGTGCCAGAGCCCTGGAACAGGCTGCCCAGAGAGGCTGTGGAGTCTCCTTCTCCAAATCCACCTGGATGTCACCCTGTGTCCTGTGCTCTAGGTGTCCCTACTGGAGCAGGGGAGTTGGACTAGATGATCTCTAGAGGTCCCTTCCAACCTCAACCATTCTGTGATTCTGCAATCCTGTGAAAAGATAGAGGATATTTTTATTGCTAGGGTTATTCCTCCCTCAGTGAGATAAGCAAACTCTTTGCTGTCTGGGTAATCTGTGGCATTTACAAATACACAGAAATTCTACTAAAATCATTTTCCCAAGTGTAAGCCAACATCATGTTTCTGAGTTAGTTACGGTATCAAAGAATTCCCCAGCATAATTCAGCTATGCTGCTTTCGAGATAGGATGGAGTCCTGTGAAATCTCTGTTCTTTTTATAACACTAATCTTGTCTCATGACTCAGAGACTCAAAATCCTAAATAATGTTGATAATCCTCTGCAGTCCTTTTTCAGTGTCAGCAATGCCTTTCCTCTAATGAAACATGTTATATCCTTGCAGAAGAGATCCTACAATTATTTTTTGCTGCTGAGTCTTCACTCCATGTTTTCTGATATTACAAGTCAATCTTCTGATTTATATCATAGAAAAGGATTTAGCAATGCAGAGTTTGCATATATTATATGATATGTATGTAATAATTAGCATAACACTCACAGACATAACTTTCAGTATCCATAGAATATTTGTCATGTAGCAAGCTTCTTTGTGAAGGACTAAGAAATACATGGTTGTGTCTGCACTTGAAATCTCAGATTCCCCAGCTCCCCCGATAGTTCTTAGAGATCTGAGTCAGGCTTAAACAGTCTAAACATAGATGCCTTAGGCCATCCAATATAACTAAAGGCAACCAAGATAGCTGCAGGTGATTGGCAGATAAGGCATGCAAAGGAAGATTGTAACTTTGCGGGTAGCATCTGGAAGCTTGGCAAAATACCTACACCAGTTACACTGAAGTGACCTCAGTAAGAGCATAGCAATTTATATATGGACACATACATAGAAATCCTGACATGTGTATGTGAGTGTAGTGTATGTGAGTGGTAGTACTTGTGTGCCATATGAGTCTAACAGCACTGTTGTGGCACTGTATGAAACACAAGGACATCTGATGCTCTATTAAGCCTAGATGGAGAAGATGTTGATGATAAACTTTAGATATGTTAGTTATGCAAATTAAATTTACAACAATTGTGCATATTGTATTGTACATTATAGTGCAAACCAGCTCTACAGATAAATATGTTGAAAAGGTAATTATCTACTGTGTATTTTCTATGTAGCTGTGATCTATGGGCTCAAGCAAAAAAGGCATAACCTTTCCATGCTACTATTCAGGCATGCTGGGCGTAGCTACTCCCGTGCCTTTTGAGATGAACTATAAAAGAAACAAAAAAAACCCACTGAAGATATGCCCTCTCACACACAAGTGCCATTCATCTGGGAGTGAATAAGGGCTTATTTTCTCTTCCTAATTCAAAAAAAAATCATTTCTATCTTCTTTTTTTGTAACTCAAATTATGTAAAGAAGCACCTGTATAAACAGGAATCAGCATCAGAAGTGAGTTTCTCAGCATATATAGCATGTTAAGGAGCAGTACACATTCTTAAAGGTATATCGTACAGCAGGAAAGATGCTGTATCTTTGCTGTATCTTCAGTTCTTAAGTGATATTAAAATACTATACAATTCTCTCTAGAAACCCATTGAAATAAATTTCTTTTTCCTCTCTTTTTTTTCTTTTTTTTTATATAGAGCAAATAAGGCTCTAAAAACATTAACTTTCTGCACTAGCTGGCAAGATGCTCATAAAGAAGTCAAAATATCTATTGACTCTGTGCTCTCAGAGAAGCAAATAGTCAGTACATTATTGGATTGCACTAAAAAAGTAATTTTTGTTATGAAAAAAATCTTTATACATAAATAATTTAAATTAGTAACTGTGATTTAGAATGATGAATATTCATTTATTATTTAGTATTAAAGCTGGACAAAGTGTAAATATCTACTTGGTTCCATAAAATACACGATCCAGTGGTATCTATCTACATATATACTACAATGGATTTTCTTGGATCTTTTAAATCATGGAAGAAGTTCAGGCCTACGAACTTAAAGTGTACGGACACTTATTAACAGGAACTACAGAAAATCTTGAAAGAACCTAAGGAAGAGAAGCAGCATTCAACAGAGTGGGACCCCCATATCCATTAAAGGGGGATTCACAGAATGGTTAAGGTTGGAAGGGACACCTAAAGATCATTTAGTCCAACCCCCTGCTCCAGCAGGGACACCAAGAGCATGGGGCACAGGGTGGCATCCAGGCAAGTTTTGAAGATCTCCAGAGAAGGAGATTCCACAGCCTTCCTGGGCAGCTTGTTCCAGGGCTCTGTCACCCTCACAGTCGAGAAGATGGAGATGGAACTTCCTGTGTTTCAACTTCTCCCTGTTACTCCTTGCCCTGTTACTGATCACCACTGAGAAGAATTTGGTTCCATCCTTCCTGCATTCATCCCTCGAGTGTTTATACATGTTTATCAGAACTCTTGTCAATCTTCTCTTCTCTTCTGGGCTAAAGAGACCCAGCTCACTTAGTCTTTCCTCATAAGATAGATGCTCTAGTCCCTTAATCATCTTTGTTGCCTTGTCTACACTGGACCCTCTCTAGAACCTCCACGTCCCTCTTGTACTGTGGAGCCCAGAACTGCACCCAATACTCCAGGTGTGACCTCACCAGAGCTGAGAAGAGGAGCAGGATCCCCTCCCTCGACCTGCTGGCAACGCTCCTCCTGGTGCAGCCAGGATCCCGTAGGCCTTCTTGGCCACAAGGACACATTGCTGCCTCATGGTTAACCAGGACTCCCAAATCCCTCTCCGCAGAGCCGCTTTCCAGCAGGTCAACCCCTAATCTGTCCTGGTGTCTGGGGTTATTTCTCCCCAGGTGCAGGATCTTAAATTCAATTCATTTAACTTTGTCTAAAACTTTGTTTTAGATTGGGTGACTATTCTAAAGTAGTTTTCACACTTTCCTCTTTATACTAGACAAACCGCTAAGATAAATGTCTGAATTACTGTCTGAAGGTGCTGCTTGCAGATACCTTGCTCTATTGCCTGCACTGACTTTGCAAGACAGTCTGACTGCAAAGGGCCTCAGCCATCCCCAATATTTAAGGGACATGAAAAGTGAACTACACCCACCAGGGCCTTTTATGCTATTTTATGTGTAAGCAAAAGAATTAACTTCCCCATGATGCATGGCATTATCCAATTCTGAAAGGTGCCAGACACCATCCTGGGAGCATTGCATACACTTTTCGTGTGAAATCAGCATCATTGGCATTGTCCCATACTTTTGGGGAAGATTCAATATCTTTAGAATTTCATAAGCACATCTGCACTCACTGGGAGATTGTCAAGCTTGTGATATGGAAAGAGAAACTTGTTTCCATAATTTACTTTAGAAGAAAACAGCTACTTGGCTTCTAGAAAACACGGGTTACTACGCACAACATTCAGCTAATTTGCTGTATGGATTATATTGACTCTGTGCCTTTAGCATGCCAGTTTAATTTGATGAGGTATAAATAATGTAATTAATTAGTGACTGTTTCTATCCATAAAGTTAAATAATTGGATTCAGATCATCAACAACCTCTACACTTTTGAAGGACTTCTGTTGTATTTAAATGCTAGCATGCTGTTTAAACTCCCTCATTCAGGGCTGCCCAAGACTTGAAGCAAGCCAGTGCCTCCATCTTGTATGAAATCTTCTCATGTTCTCATGTGTGATTAGAAGTATCTCAGGTCAGGCACCTCTCAGAGATGTACATTTGAACATGCATGTTGAGATGAACAACATAATGCCTTAGATCTACCTAGGTCTAAAGGGGAATCAGCTAATTGGGCATGTAGAATCCATATGCATGGGGAGAGGAATTAGGAGTATCTTGATGCCCCTGTAGGGAACTTTCTTCAGAGTGTGAGACTTTTGTCCTGCAGGCTATTGTTAATAAGCACATTCTGAATCCCTAGTTTTTGCTTGCTAAGAGATCACCATCCCCACCTCAGACCAGATCTGGCTGAAGTGAAGCCTCTTTACAGGCCAGTCTGGAGCTAAGGCACCGTGAAGCAAAAAAATGCAAAGTGAACAGCAACAGAAAGGAAACATGTAGGCCCTTGGGGAAAAGGGTCCTTGGCAGATGAGATGAGCTTTCCTCCGTGGATAACTTCAGCATTTTGTATTTAAGAGTTGTAAAATAAAACACATAAAGATCATTGAGATGAAGGCCCAGAGCCTGACACTCCGTGCTTCTGCTTTTGTCCCCTTAAGTGGGCTCCTGCTTTTGCATGTTTTCTCTATACACTCATATTTCTAGCTTCATCATGAAAAAAAGGTGGTCCCATATACTGTGCTGGCTGCTGACAGTTACAGAAATAACAATCAATAGGGAGAATTTCCTGTAATTCTCCCCTAGATCTGAGAAACAATTCGTTTCATTAAAATTGATGTATTTCCACAGAAAAAAAGTTTCGTCTCAGATGAAGCAGCACTTTCCAGTAAATAAATAAATAATAATAATAAAAACATGCTTCATTGAAAAACCTTGATCTAATAGTAATGTTGTATAAATTACAAAACTACAGGCCAAATTCCTGCCACAGTAAAATTTATATTTCTGTATACTATCCACTATACAGAAATCTCTTTACTCAATGAGTCTTAATTGTCTTAGAAATCAAATTTCCAAAGTTGTCTTTGAGATAGCTCCTGTCTTTCAGATTTCACTGATTTACTATTCTTCATTCTAAAATTTATCTTTTCTTAATTTCATCCCATTAAATAATTTGTAACCATTATGTAGATTCACAGTTAATGATTAGAATGTCAATGTAATATCATGCTGATAAGATTGACAGTATCAGGGCACATTGGTCCTTTTGAATGTCTTCCTCACCCTTTGTGGAAATTAATTTATGGCTGATTGGGGATGTCAGGCATTGTAGCAACAGCACATAGCTACATAATGTTCTGACTCCTGGCCAGCTTGACTTATTAAAGCTTTTTAAATTTTGGCATCAACCTGTGCTGGGGCTATGCATTGCTCTGTTGTAGCAAAACAACCTTTCTGTCAATTCTGTTGATTTTAAAATAAGACTGGTCTGATCAGATCTTTCACATATGGAGGTGCACATCTGGTTCTGTAGCTTTCACATGCATCCAGAAATATGCCCAGTGGGGCTTCATGGGGCAGAAAGGAAAATGTTATCTCATGAAAAAAAAAAATCACCTTTAAGGTGAATTTGCTGTGCAACAATAAAAGGATCTCTACCAGTATTTTAGCTACTGCAAATGCCTTTCTACTCTGCAAGGAAGACAGATGATGCTGGATCTGCTCCCTACTGCATTAATTGCAGGCTTATCATTTTAAGCACAATAGCTTTATTTTTTACTGTTGTGGTCACAGTGTAGGCTGAGGTGATTTTCAGAGGGAATAGTTTTATGAGTGTATCTATATTTACATGCACAATGTCTATAGCAAGGATTTTAAGATTTTTTCTTTTACATCTTAAATTACTAATATTTCAACTTTAGTGAATATATTCTGAATACACAAGATTAGATCTTTATTCATCTCTTGAGACCAAGTTAATGTTATTTTGCATAACATTGAGTGGAAATAAAAAGAATGTAAAAGCAAAACTAAACTAAACAAAAACAAAATAAATGAATGTATTTTTTTGATCAAGAGGATCGGCTGTTCACTTTGTGTCCCTGTGTAGTAGCTGCACTTGGCTATAGCCAAGGATGAGGATGACTAAAGGTAGTGCTTGTTGCTTAGGAAGAAATAGAAAATTCTGAGCAAACTTTATGTGCTTCTTGATCTTGCACTGAAAAAACTTGAGCTCAGTCACTGAAAGGAATTTTTGTATATATATTTGTATAGCCAAGTACTCCTTGAGGCCTTACTTTTCATTCCTTTTTGCCTTTTCCACTGCTGCTATAGAGTTTTGAATTGCTGGGGATTAGAAATGCCTATATGATAGACCAAGATTTGTATATAGAGGATCTCTCTGTCTACATGTGTATTTTATACGCGTGTGTGGGTGCACATGTGTATAGTTGTATTTTTTGTATATATATATATATATATGTATATATACTTGCACACATATATATATAAATTTATAATAATTATAGTTATATATACAGAGTTATCACTATACTATATCACTATGCATCTATATTTTTGGGGGTATATATATAGTCTATACAGGATAGGTATACTATGGAGTAATGCTATTTTTTTGTCTTCTCTGTTTTGTTATTTGAGGATAAAGGCAATTCCCATAAATAAACCCAGGTTTATAGCTTTTCCATAGTCCCATCCAAGAAAGAAGATAAGTGAAAAAGAGGTTTGTTTCTCCATTTAAGATGCTCTACATACACTTCTGTAGATGTTTATATAGAACATTTCTCATAGCTGCTGAGGCATAGCTGGTAGACAGATATGGCTAATCCATATGGTGCCATATCATTGTCTTAATTTAATTAAATTCTTGTTTGATTAGTGATTCTCTGAATATTCTTACCTTGAAGAATCACTAAGATAATTTTCAGTGCTGTAATCTATGACAATACAATATAGGGACACTGTTTTCAGAGTATCCCATAGAATCATTATTACACTGTAATATATTCAAGCTTTTTTTTCAAAAGTTCCAAAGTACCTATTCTAAGGGGGTAAAAAAATTCTATTAGTGTTTAAAATTTTGAATAAATTATTCTTCAGGTCATGGCAGGAATATTGGTAAAAATTTCACCATAATTTAAGAAACACATAGATACCAACACTACCTTCAATTCTGCTTCATAATTGGGGCACACATCCTAGAGTTTAGACATACACATACTTTTAGCAATTTTACATCAAAGGATTCTAATTATCTAATTATTACAGTTTCTGCAGTAGTTTCCATAGGAAAACCACTTCCTAAAGTTAGAACCAACCTAAGTTATTTTCCTCTGACATGGACTTTTGCTTCTTCCTTGAGTTTCCAAAAATACACATTCATCCTTCAGGCAGATGTTGCCAGGTCTTCTGTTGCTTTAGGAAGCAAAGGACGGCATATGGCTTAGAGAAGCAGACTTCAAAAGGCACTCACATAGAAGACTTGTGGGGAGCACAGCTTGCAGGTAGTCTGGAAATGCAACAGACAGCTTACAGAGAATAACAAGTTCTCTTGTTGTTCTTGGAGTTCTCATTTTTGATGTTTCAGGGTGGATTTAAAAAAGTAAGTATTTTCTTTGTCATGTGGATGACAGATGGAAAGAGGCAAACAGGTTGCAGTAGAAGACATGACAAATGAGTCAGCTAATATTCTCTACAACTCTTCTTAGCATCTAAAAAGGTGCAATAATTGAGAGAGAGAATCTAATGCACTACACTGAAGTTCCTAGTATACTGGAAGAGAAAGTACATACTAAAATTATGGATCTGACTGAAAGGGGTAATTTCACTTCACAGCAGGTTTTGAAGTTTCAAAAAAAAAAAAAAGGAATACTGCTTATGAAATCAGTCTGTCTGTCCTTATGTTCAATCTTCATTTTTCTATTTATCTACTACTTTCCAGACAATAGTTGAGATGTAAGGCCAGGCTTGAATTTAACTGAAGAACTTCAGTATCCAAACTGTGACATTCCATGATGGTTAGCTGGGTAACGGAAAGAGTTCCAAAGTATTGCACAGTTAACAACAGTTACTTCTTCACTCTACCACGTACTCTCCACATACTATCAGGGTCCAAAGTCAAATTACTTTGCACTTACTGCCCTTGAGCACTGGTATGCATTTGAACCAGTGACCACATCTTTTTCTTCTTGCTTTACTGCCAAGGTAGGAGGGAGAAAGAGTAGGGAGTAAAGGACACAAATTGTAAGAATCTAGATTTCCTTAGTTTTGGATCTCATAGAATAACGTGTTTCTCTGCATTTAAACGAAAATAAAAACATTCCATTCTGAAGTGAGCACATATAGACACACGGTATGTAGTTATATATTCCAGGAATAAAAAACATGTATGGAATAAGATTAAAAGTTCAGTTAGGACTAGCTAGGTCAGCATGCTGTTTCCAGGAGTGGCCAGTGGTGCTTTTTAAGGGGGAGTACAAGGAATGAGTAGGACAGAGTGATAGCTCACCAGAGCTCTTTTCCTCCCCCATTGGTTAATAGTTCCTGAGTGTCTTTATATTTGCTTTGTGGATTTCTCTGCCTTTCCTTTGCCTGTTTTCTTCTTGATCTCATGCAGAAGTTTGTATCAACATTGTGCAGAGAACTGCTTGGCAAGGTGGGCTGTGAACTGTGTGAAGAAGTTCATCTTTTAATTTCTTTGACCTGCTAGTTTCATTTGATGTCACCCAATTCTTGTACTGAAGATACCAAAAACAATTATTCATTGTCAGCTTTTCCAGTCCACCTGTTTTCTAGATTCTTCTGGTGTCCCTATGGAAGTTATCTTTTCTTTACCTAAAGACCTCTGGTAGTTGCATAGAAATTGTTTCATGTCTTTCATCACTCTGTGTCTTTTCCACTTTTTTTTGTACGGTTGCAGGGGACTAGACCTATGTATGAAATATATAATGAAGACACATTATGGGATTTTTTTGTTTGTTTTCTCTAATTCTTTGTTTATTTAATCTTGGGTCAATCTGAAATTTAAACTTCTTTCTTTCTTCCCCCGGCTTTCTCCCCTCCCATTACTAAAGTAGTTGTATACTCTATAGTTGGTCTTTCTCACTGCAGATGGTCTTTTCCTGTGGTTTCCGCAACTTTCCTGTGTTTCACCAAAATGCTATTTGGGAAAAAAATCCTAGATCTTATTCTGAAAAGTGTGGAGGTATTTAATAACTATTTAATTTTATTCTGCAGACATGAGTTTGCATACAGTATGGTGCACCTGGCTTTTCTCTATGACCATACTCTTCTGAGTCCTACTTCTACCACTTACCCATACATACACATTGAAGACATACAATCTTTCTTTTTCTTTTCAGTCCCTAAGACAGAAATTTGACTAATCCAGTCTTAGTACCATATCTTAAAATTTCTCAGAGATGAGCACTGTAGAGACAAACCTAAGAACAATCATTTGAACCTGCAGGCATATATATTATACTGTTTGGTCACTCCTTTACATATCCTTCCCATCAGCTATGTAGTCTAAATGAATTATGCAACTGAAACTCAAGCTACAATGTATATAATGATAGTAGATATTTCTAGACATATACACAAAGATCTAAATCTAAATTATTTCTAAAAGCAATTTAAAAAAATAGCATAAATATGATTGCTGAACTTTAAATTTTCATGTCCCATCATTCTGACAGGTGAATTAAATACAATGAGCAGTGGATTGCAGTTCCAGTGTATTTTATCAGGTGGACTAGAAAGTAAAAACTGCTGACTAAAATTTAGCAATGTGCCAACTGTACATTAAAGTTTTAGACTTTAAAACCTGCTTACTAGAACTAGGTATAGGTACAAGCTAATAAACCTAGCTAATTATTAGCTAATAAACAAGCTAATCGTTCTTATGGGTGTCTAAATATCTCTTTTCCATAATCCACCATTTTTTTGTTTACAACGGTTTGCTTGCAAAAGAGTTTAAAAGTATTGGTTTAAAGCATAAGAAAATATTTTGATTTCAGAATGAAGTACAACTCTTTCTTCAATACTTTTAGAGAACAACATATTTTTGGATTAATTATTTACAAACCATTTATGGCCTGGAATTTGAAAGCTTCAGAACAATGGATTAAGAAATACACTTGAAAAAACTATATCTTTCTGTTATTTTCACAGTGTTTATTGCCAGCGCACCCATGCAGAGAGTTTAAGCTTTACAACCTAACCTCAAAATGAAAAAAAGCAAAGAATCACTTAAAAAGATTTAAATCATGATTCTCTGGTCTGTACATCTCCCCCAAAACAGGATTTAACCAGAAGGCTGCTTTGATAATGGAAAGTAAAGAGTGAAATCTTAAAAGAAAAAAAAAAAAAGAAAAACATGCTGATTGTAGTTTCAGTATGGATTGCATCCCAAGAAATTGTACAAAAGGTGAAGTGAATTGTACAAAAGAAGTCTCTTTCTCAAGCTACCATTATGTTCAAACAGTACATGCAGCTAGTTATTATACCCTATGGTGTGAAGGAGATAGCCAGCAAAGCAGAAAGTGTTCAGAGGATGATATATGTTTTGCTTGCTCAGCAAATTTCAAAGGCATTTTTCAGAGGCACTGAGCAGGCACCAAACATTCGATCTGACACATCCTAAGGAATGGAGGTTGTTCATTACCTCTAAACACTTTTGTGTATATATGCAAATAAAAGATTTTGGTGTTAACATCCATGTTGCCATTGAAAAATTAACCAGCATTTCATGGAATCATGAAATAATTGGAAAAGAGATTAGAAAGGATTTCTGGTTCTTTCACACTCCTGCTCAAGGTTAAACATTTCAAAATTAAATAAGCTGTATATATACCCTGGGCAAATGTTGAATATCTTCAAGAATGGAGACTTTCAAACATCTCTGAGGAACTAGTTCTAGTATGCAGCCATTCTCATTGTGCAGATTTTTTTCCATCTGTGTAAATTCCTTGCTACAAGTTCTGAAAGTTGTCTCTTTAGAGATGCCGTGTGCACCTCTAAAAAGAGTCTGGCTCTGTCTTCTGTGTAATTCCATTTTAGTGGAGAATTGCAATTAGATCCCTCTCAACCCTCTTTCTTAGAGTTAAATAAAAGCAATTTCTTCAGCTTCTCTGCCTTGTACTCAAGGGCCTAACTTCTCTCCTCTGTTGTTTGCTCTTCTCTACTGGGACATCAAAAACTGGACAGAATACATGCCATGTGGTCTCACAAGTGCCAGGTAGAGGACCCCTGCTGGCTACATTGTAGTCAAAGAACTGGATGTTGATGGCCTTCATTGCTGGAAGGGTGCACTGCTGACTCATGTTCAACTTGCCAGGATTGCCAACTTCTTTCTGCATGGTTTCTTTTTAGCACTGAATTTTTGCATAGGATTATGCAAATCCTAAAGGTTATGCATAACAACCCATATATAGGGTTATTCTAGTTCAGGTTCATGACTCTAATTTGCATTTTGAACTTAATTTCTTATCATTCTTCCACCTCTGTGAAGTCTCTCTGAATGGCAAGGCTTCCCTCAAGTGTATAGATCATTCCCGGTAGTTCGGAGTCTACAAATATGCTGACAATACATTCTGTCCCATAATCCAGACTGCTGATAAAGATGCTAACTAGTACCAAACCTTGAGGAATGCAAGTAATAACTGGCCACCAGTTGATGTTTGAACCGTTGACCACTAATGACCTTTTAAGCATGACCTGGTCTGTCGCTTGCTCCGTGACGAAGTTGGGATGGCCCAGGATGCATGCTATACGTAAGCCTTTATTGATAAAGTAGGCACAGCACTTTAGACCCCACGCTTGCACGTGCACACGTGTGCGCAATTCCCTCCCCGCTGAGTCCGTCTTATATACTCTTCATCCTCATTGTGGCTGCACGGTGATTCCTAATTCACTGTTCCACTCAGTTCCTCTTCATTGACAACTTCCATGTCTTCACTTCCTTTAAGTTGTTTACCTGCTGCAGTCCGTATCTTTCCA
>JAUBNY010000215.1:760659-773966 GCA_032275445.1 Crypturellus soui
GACAAGAGGCACACAAGGCAAGAGCCAATCATGAGTTGAAAGCATCCACGTGCTCGCCGCATGAATGAACTCGTTAATCAATCATAAATTGCATGGACAGAGAATGCACTTGTGCCGCTTCGCGTCTTCGGTATAAGTATAACCACCTTCAGATATTAAAGTGAATAGCATCTGCTTCACATCGAAGTGTCGTGCTTTCCGTCTCGCAATGGTGGTCCTCGGCAGACCAAATTTAAGCTGTCTTCTGGGGATATTTACAAATTGTTTTTCTGCCTATAGAGTTGTGAAGAAACAGTTCCTGTGAAAAAGTTGGTTTTGGTAGAATTATTAGAGCACATTTCCTCCTAAATAAGAGCCCTACTTTCTTATGTCTTTTGCTGAATGCCACAAGGCTTGTTCATGTCTGTAGATGTGGGAGAAAAATCTGCCATTTTCACAGTATTTCTTTCCATATATGTTCATTCTTCAGTCCACTTAGATGAAGGCATAAATGCCACCCTTCAGGCCTTCCTTACCTGACTGCTGCTTGAAACTTGAGTTACCAGTAATTGCGCATTTCTAGTTGCTTACTGCAGCTCAACAACTACACATAAAGAATTTCTCATTGAAAATGTTTTTGTCTACTGCTTTAGAAGACATTAATAGGTTTGGATTTATAGAAGAGTAACTGCTATAATTACACTCCTGTTTTAACCTATTTGCATTTTCTCTGCTGCAACAGAGCAACAAGTATGATAAAGACAGTATAAATTCTGACAAGGAATTTTTTTTTACTTTAAATATGTGTATAAAGTTTATTTTTATTGTTCAGTCCCAGTTTGGTACACAAGATTTTATGTTATGTATTTAAATATAAATGTAATTTCAGTCTGCATGCAGAAGTTTAATATCAGCTAAGCAAAGTGGCAACTGAGGAGAAGAGCAGGGCTACCATGATATAAAGAAATATTGATTCAAAAGGTAGAGCCTCCTCATAAAAATAGATTTCTATGGGACATAAAAGGCTATATGATATAATGCATATGGGCTCTTGAATAGTCATTTGTGATGAAAATTTTTCTCCTTGTTTGTGGGAGGTAGTAACTAAAGTAGGTAATGTATACCATCAAGAGTTAGCGCATTTAATCACATTTCACAAACTATTGTACCATTACAAAGCAGTGCATTTCCAGTGTCACAGGCTGTTTGAATATGTCTCACAAAATTCAGCAAGATATAATGCTTACTGAGGAATGTACAGCATCTCCGAATGTGAACAATTTGATTTTCTGGAGGTAAAAGAAAAATAAAAATTGAAGGTTATGAACTAGAGTTAAAGATGGAAATGCAAGTATATGTTTGAAGTTCCCATTTCGGATCACCATAATTAGTCTTTACACTTGTGAACTAAGGAATTCAAGCTTTGAAAAAGCTGTTGACCCTTATATCAAATAAAATATACCTTCTCTCATAGAGAAGTTATGCAATACATCATGTTGTGAGCTGTGGATACCTAATAAAATGTGATGAGGATTTGTGATAAAGATTTAGACAATTCAGGATTTAAAAATGTTCCAGAAATTTAGTCTCTGGACAGTTGCTCTAGGGAAAGCTTTAGCATGTCAGTCATCCTTATTTTCCTGAAAATTCTTAGGTGTGTGTTTTGGTTAGAACTATACAATTTAATTGTGTAACTATTCAGAAAATGTCAAGTGGATTTGTTTTTAAAGAACTTATTCCTTCAATTTTCTCTCTTATTTTTATTACACCAGTTTTGGTCTTCTTAATTTCAGCTCAACAAATCACTACATAAATATATAGAAGGTGTTCTACTTAAATAGAAATGAACTTTGAATTTCTTAAATGGAGGAAGCATTTTTTAATTAGGTTTAATGACATAATATACAGTATCAAGTCAGCTGAATTTCAGCTCCAAATCTACAGAAATGTAAAATCATGCAAAACATTCCCTTAATATCACATTAAGCCTACACAGCAAACTAACCCCAAATGAGGCCAAAATGTACGTAGAAATGTACATAGAAATGTACATAGAAAAACTATCTCTTATTTTACATAGTTGCACAAATGTCTTGCATTGCTCTTGGGCCCTTGTTATTTGTATTGATAACTATTATTTTCTATAGAAAGTAGTTAATTTGCTAGTGGAAGTGTTACCCAAAAATTGGAGGATATATATGTTTGTCTCTTGCACTTATTGAATATACCATCTAGCTTCTGGACGGAGATATTCAGGCCTCTCTGTGTCTCTCTGACACAGACAGTTATTATATTCCCACCTGTAGCTATTCAAACATTTTGAGTCAGTCTATTAAAAAATGACAAGACTGACCTAAATCAATGATGTAAAAAAAACGCTGCTTTTTTGGTTGTTTTCCAGTAGTTTTCCAATTTTTATGGAATACTCAAGTCATTTTTTCAAGCTTCTGGAACCACAGGGGTCAGGAAACAGAGAACTGAAAACAAACGCTTGAGTGGGAGGACTAAAGATATAGCTGGTAGTGATGAGTCAGTTCATATGTGGATTATAAGACTTGATGGAAGAAAGAGTCTCCTTTCTGAAGATTTGCAGACAGACACAGAATAAGACCCAGAAAAACAATTCTTGGAGATAAGCTATCTACATATGGTCATGGGATAGTATGAAAAAAATTCAATTTTAGAAAATCTCACAAGAAAAGATATGATGGTGATAGCTGTGAAGCAGAGACCAGAGGGATTAATTTGGAAGAGACTAAAAGAGACCATGTGAGCAAGTACCATCTGCATTTGGAATAATGAACAGAAAGTGTTCTTCAGAACAGTGAGAGTCTTCAGTAGACACGCACTGAACCACCAGAAACATGCTGTTCTACTTGTTCTTCATAAGTCGTGAGGCCATTCTGATGAAACAGAGACATAAAATGAAGTAATAAAGGGGTACAACAACTGAGCTAGCTGAAAGCAGCAACAGAATGTGTGTGCTAATTTCAATCTTAGATCTTCCCTTCGCAGGTCGTATTTGGTAAATTTCCACAAAATGAGAGCAGATATGTTGAGAATTAACTTATCTGGAGAAAAATGGACCAGGTTAATTTAATAAAATGCTACTGATATCTATATTGCAGTGACCCTCCTCACTTTGTAGTGGAAAGAAAAAAGAGTCAATTCTAAAGTTAGATTCATCCCACCTCAAAGGTAACACCAAGAAGAGGTGTTGTGCGCCAGAAATGCCTTTCCTCAGCGTTAGAAAGAGAGGACCTACTAATTCTGTGCTTTCCTGTGAGTCTTTTCTCTGCTTAGGAGAAGGGACAGCTGTTTAAACTAAGAATTTACAATGTTAAGATGATCAGGAGTAGTCAGCATAGATTCACCTAGGGGAAGTCATGTTTGAAGAACCTGATAGCCTTCAATGACAGGTTGACTGGCTGGATGGATGATGGGAAAGCCATGGATGTTGTCTACCATGACTTCAGCAAGGCTTTTGACACAGTCTCCCATAACATCCTCATAGGAAAGCTCCACTAGTTTGGACTGCATGAGTGGACAGTGAGGTGGATTTAGGACTGTCTGGATGGCAGAGCCTCGAGGGTAGTGGTAAATGGGGCGGAGCCTAGTTGGAGGCCTGTGGCCAGTGGTGTCCCACAGGGGTCTGTACTGGGCCCGGTATTGTTCGATTTGTTCATCAATGACTTGGATGAGGACACAGAGTAAACCCTCAGCAAGTGTGTAGATGATAGCAAACTGGGAGGAGTGACTGACTCTCCCGAGGGCTGTGCTGCCATTCAGAGAGACCTGGACAGGATGGAGAGTTGGGTGAGAGGAACGTCATGATGTTCAACAAGGACAAGTGCAGGGTCCTGCACCTGGCCAGGAATAACCTCAGACACCAATACAGATTAGGGGTTAACCTACTAGAAAGCAACTCTGTGGAGAGGGATGTGGGAGTCCTGGTGGACAACAAGATAGCCATAGGTTAGCAATGTAACCTTGTGGCCAAGAAGACCAATAAGACCAATGGCATTCTGGACTGCATCAGGAGGAGTGTTGCCAGCAGGTCGAAGGAGGTGATCCTCTCCCTCTACTCAGGTCTGATGAGGCTGCACCTGGAGTATTGTGTACAGTTCTGGGCTCCTCAGTAAAAAAGGGACGTGGAGCTTCTTGAAAGGGTCAAACATAGGGCCATGAGGATGATAAAGGGACTGGAGCATCTATCATATGAGGAAAGACTAAGTGAGCTGGGCCTGTTCGGCCTAGAGAACAGAAGATTGACAAGAGTTCTGATCAATATCTATAAGTACCTGAGGAGTGAATGTAGGTATGATGCGGTCAAAGTCTTCTCCGTGGTGCCCAGTGACAGGACAAGGGGTAATGAGTACAAATTAAAACACAGGAAGTTCCACCTCCATGTGAGGAAAGACTTCTCTCCTGTGAGGTTGCCAGAGCCATGGAACAGGCTGCCCAGAAAGGCTGTGGAATCTCCCTCTCTGGAGGTCTTCCAAACCTGCCTGGATGTGACCCAATGCCACTGCTCGAGCAGGTAGTTTGGACAAGATGGTCTCTAGAGATCCTTCCAACCTTAACCATTCTGTGATTCCGTGATTCTATGATTCTGTGATAATAATCTTATGATTTTAACCAGACAATCAGACAATGTTCTTATCAGACAATTCTGTCTCCTACTTAATGAAAAAAATAAAGTGATTAATCATTGTTCTCTGATAGTAAGATGAATGTATCACAGCCTATGCACATGCCAGCTTCTTTTATAATAGAATGAGAAAATTGATAGGCTGCTCAGCTCTTTTTTATTTGGTTTGATTTGGTTTGAGAAGTTTTTATCAATAAACCTGCTCTGGTTTCTGGTGAGAATGTTTCTCAAATTCCTACAAGTGTTACAAAACTGATTTGTATCTTTAAGTATATCTAAAATAGATTATTTAAATTTTATAAGCACCAATAATTTTGCCTTATTATAAGCAGATGACCATAACACAATCTTCATTTATTCAAACACTGGACAATGAGAAGTGAAAAATATTTTCTCTTTAAAACAGAGTAAATTAAATTGCCGGAGAAAATGCTTTTGTTCAGAACCCACATTATAAGTGGTGGTTGTTAGAGTTAAGTTTTAAGTTCCTTCATCTGGAATGACTCCAAATCATGTTACAAACAATGTTATAAAAAGAGATACCAAAAGTCCATTTCTTCCCTATAGCAGCCCTGTGCCACGTGCTCTAGCTGGCCCTGCGTGTGCAGGGGGTTGGACTAGATGATCTCTAGAGGTCTCTTCCAACCTTAGGCATTCTATGATTCTATGATTCTATGTTTACTATTCTACCACTGCTACTCTTGACCACTGTTTCTTCTAACTGACTTGAAGGTTGTAGAAGCTGCAGTAATCAACTGTAGGCTGCTGGTGTTGCTTGTTGGTAAATACAAATCAAACAGTTTGACTGACTTCAGCCCTTCCAGTAAGTCCATGCAGCACAGACACATCCCTTCTATGACTTCCCCCAGACCCAGCCTGTTGGAAGTTAATTGGCAAAGAGCCATAGGCTGATATGGAGACAAAAAAAGAGAGTTTTTAAAGTTTTGCTACTTTGTACACACTACATAAGCCTGAAGAACTAGGGTTGCTAATACATATTCATCATCCAAAGTATTTTCATTTTCACTTATTGTTGGTGGACTGAAATCAATTTATAATTCAGTTGAGATCCCATGACAGCAATAAGGTGCTTGGTATATGAATAACAGCTGATGTGTCTGCTGTATATTCAATCAATCAGAGCTGACTGAATAACAGAAATAAGAATAATAGAAATATACATTAGTCAGAAGAATGTGAACTTTTCATTTTGTGTCCAAATTACTCATATATTTGCCTCTTATTTTGTAATAGGCTTGTAATCTACAAAAGAATTCATCATCAGCTAGGACAGAAAAATCAGAAAGAAGCTATGGAGGCCAACAAAATAAAGTAGCAAGGTCATATCAGCACATGCATTAGCTGTGATTAGGTGCTGTGAGGCAAAGCTCAGGACTGCTCAGGCAACACAAAAAAAAACCGAGTTTTACTGCTCATGTAGGCAGCGTATGCTACCTAACATATGTGATATTAGAGCACTTAGTGTGGAAGACATAAAAAGGAGCTCCTTGAAATTTTCAGGCCTCAGTGATGTCACTAAAAAAGTAATGCCAGGAAGAACAACGTAACCCCTTTTGTGTGAAATATACTTGTGCATTTTTTGACAGAGTTTATTGGTATTCTAGAGGTTCTCTAAAGTCTATTTAAAATATGGATTATATTCCATATCAAATATGGAATCTTATCAGATTTTTATACACATGTCATTATCTTAATTTCCAAAATATAGGTAGCCTTGGTATAGCTTTAAGACTTCCTTCTCTGAAGAGCAGAGATTGGTCCTGACAGAAAAAAAATACAAAGAGAAAGACAAGACAAAACAAAACAAACAAACAAAAAATCACATGTGGACATTAATGCAGTTTCAGGATTGGCAGTAAGTTAAAAAAAAAAGTAAAAAAGAAAATCCACAGTTGATCCATTTACTAAAAAACTATGTAAAAAATCATTTTTTTGACCCAGAACGTGGGAAAGTACAATACACAGCAGGCCTCAACTATTCCTTTGCCAAAGGTAGGCTTTTGTACTCAAGCAAGTAGGCCATCAACACCAAAGTTTGGTATTTTTGATATCTCCAAAACAACTAGCAATGAATGTCCAAAGCAATGAATCTTGTAGCTCTGCATTATAGATGTCAGTGTGTCTTCTTCCCCCTGGATATGTCATTCCTGATCTCCCCTTTTCTTCCATCATATTTTCTGGTCCGTTCAGGCTCCTATTCTGCTCTTACTTCCCTCTGCAGAGATTGGTGTGCTCACCATTACACTGATTGATGGTTTAAGTAACTGTGTGCTGAAATGCTTTCTTGAAATGACCTGCTTAAGAGAAAACACAAAGCTGCCATAACCACTTTTGCAAGGAAAAATCAAAAGTATACCTTCCTGGTTCTATTTTTGTTTTTATTTTGACATACTTATTAAAAAAATTGTTCTAAGCACTTGCGGTTGGTGGTTTTGCAGTGTTTTATTTTTTAAGCAAAATGACCATGGCACATACAATAAATAACAAATAATGCTAGATTGCAGTTCATTTCAACAATTATACATAAATGTATGAAGGGAAATCACATAATTTCCCAGACAGTTTGCTACAAGAAAAATAGGAAAAATACTTGGCTTGGTAAAGAAATTGCTTATCCAACTCTAGTAGTAGCACATTTAAGAGATTAATTCACTATGCTTAATGCTCTTCTGCAATGGTAGATCTGTTCTTTTCCTTCCATATGAAATATGGAAATGTGCTGAAAAAAGATTTGTAAGAATAAACAGCATCCTTTGCCAAAGAAAACATAAGTTGAAAGTGCCCCGTTTTCATATTTATTGGATTATAGCACATCCCCTCCAGAAATCTATCTTTTTTTATCTTAAGGACATGTGAACTGCAAAGCAATGTATTACTTGAATGCATTGTTTAAATGGGACTTTCATTTGTTATGTCACTTTAAGACTTCTTGAGGGAGCTATCTGTAAATTGATATTGGCAAACTCTAAAAGATGGAAGGAAACAAAATGTATTATTTATTGAGTGCTGACTGTGTTTAGCCCCGCACAACAGAGGGAGCAAAAAGTGCTGGTCCCCAAGAGAGGTACGCTGTTTATTTTGGGCACACAAATTTCCTGCAGAACAAGAGAGGGCCTGGCTTCAACAAGGTGTTAAAAGATAGGAAACTTACTGGAGATTCAGTTTGTAGTGAATCATCTCTGGAAGGTGTGGTGGAAAAAGTATACATTAAGAAGAGATTTGAAAGAGTAAAGAAAAATATAGAGATGAGCAGAAAACAAAGACTCCCCTGAGAGAACGTTTTTGAGTTACTTGCAAGTTTTTTAGTATTGAACTATTCTTTAACCAGTATGACATTTCACATTCATTCTACACTCTGGTAGTAATTTGTGAGAAATCTCTTTCCTCTATGGTTTACACATCTGTTATGCTATTGAGCAAAGGGGTACATACTAAAAAATGAATTTATTTGCATGGATATGAATATATTTGCATACAAATTAAAGAAATTTCTGCATGTATATTGGCTTTGAGTCTCTCAGACTTCCAAGGAAAGCAGCGTTTTGCAATTTCTTGTTCTTTTCCCCCCCATGCTCTATCTCCCCAATGCCTTTTTTTTTTTAGTCTTACCTTGATATTATGAAGAATAGCAAAAAAACCCACCAACTGTGGGAGGGAAGGAAGAACTGATCTTCTGAGAAGCAGTTGTTAAACTGATGTGAAAAGGCAGAGTATTTCCTTGGTGTGAAAGGTTCCCATTACAATTAAAGGTGTGTCCCCTAAACTTCTCAGAAGTTCTCTTCCTCTCTCAGAAATCTACCCAAAGTTTTCAGAGCATATCTATCTATTCACTGCTCCCTTTTCTCTTCTCTTCTTCGAGTTTTCAATTTAACAAGGATTCCAGTGTGCAAGAAGGTTATCTGCAGTACTCAGTCAAGGGTCAAGGTTGACTTCTTAGGGACAGAAATAAAAGTAGAGCCAGCTGCTCAGCAGTAGTGCAAATAAGGTTTTGATATCATTTCCAGAAGGAGGTAGAATAATTGCCAAACCTGGGTATCTCTGCAAGTTCATATGAATGCATGCCATAGAAAATGCATTATCTATTAGAAAAACTTGGAGACAGAGTAGGTTTGAAATGCATTTTTTTACAATCAGAGTGAATTTAATGCTTTTTATTTTGTGGTAAAGTTTCTGTAATAAAATCATTCCTCATAAAAATGTGCACATAAGGAACAGTAGGCCAGAAGTCTAAGGATCCACTTATGTGGTTTCCTACTTCTGGTGGTAAGAGGAGTGAAAACAAAAGGAGTTTGTGATTTTAGGTGCTTCTCTGTACTGTATATAGTACCTAAAGGTCTTTACACTAAAAGTGGCAAATAAGAGAAGGACTGAATCTGCAGTGTAATCAGTTTTAGGATTACAAAATAAAAGATGAAACAGAAAATAAATCACTCTGCACTATTTATGCATAAAACAATCTCTGCATTTTCCTTGAGCTTTTAAGTTTTCATGTTAAAATGAGGATTTATCTGAGTCAAAAAGATCAGAATTCAAATGCTTTTGTGGCTGGCCGGAGGATCTAGCCACAGAGTGGATATTCTATTCTTCTTCAATGTCTTTCCATTATGTGACATGAATTGCATTGTGCTGATCTCTGGCTACCTTGTTAAAGCCATAACTATGTTGCATATATTATTAGTATTTTGTCAGAGTGGTGTCTAGAAGTCATAATCTTTATATGCTGCATGTTCTGCAGATATACAGTGGAAAGAAACTGGTACTTACACTCCCTGGTGCTTACAGCCTAAGTGAATCCACATCTCCTCTGCTTCCTTCAACAAGCCAAGATCTCCAAGGTGGAGGTGTATTAATTTTTAGTACTGATCACTGAGTAGGGATCACACCTATTGGCTTTAGTCTGGTATTTCTTGTAGGTACCTATGACAAGAAGCTGAATGACAAGGGATGACTTGGTGTGGCAGTCCTCACACTCTCCTTTGCTATTCTGGCACTTCTTTCGTTCTGCAGAAATGTTGTAGATAAGCAGCTACATCATTTGGATTCTTTTGATCTTCAGTCAGTTTTGGAATCCAGTACTAGATGAGCAGGTCAGCTATGAAGAAACCTGAACAAACACTTTAGACTCTAAAAGGCACAGGAATAGCATAAAATCAGGGATGACTAGCAACTGACCACCAGCAACTGCATGCTTATTTCAGCCATTGCTGGGTTATTTTCATTTATAACAGTGATCTAATTAAGTTAAAAGCCTGGGATGGCTAGGGAGTATTTTCTTGTCAGGTTTTAAAATTTATTATCATTCCAATGCAGAACAAAGTCTGCAGCCTCCTGAACAGACACAAACTTCATGAAAACAGGAAGGAAAATAAAATTAAAAAAAGAGAAACAAAACAAACTCAAATGACCCACCCTATAGTAAACATTAGCCTATTGGTCATATCATTCTTCTAGTCTGTGAGAGAGCTAGCTTCAAGTACCAGCTCTCCTTGTGTCAAAGCAGGGCCTTAGAAACTTCTTTCATAAGAAGCTTCTTCCTTGCTCACTTGGAAAAAAAAAAAAAGAGATGTGGGCAATTTACCTGAGTTTCTCAGATACTGATAGATAGTAAGAGAGAAAACAGAAGAGCCACAAAGATCCCAGAGTGGATATCAACTTCTTTTTTCATCCGTTGTCCAAAAGTCCAACTAATTAAGTGTTAATGTGGTATAAGGGAAGATCTGATTGAATTCAGATCTCTTCTGGAAAGGATTTTTTTTTCCATAACAGGACTTTGATCAAATTAATTGACTTAATTAATTAATTAATTGACTTAAAATAATTGATTAATAGACTGAACTAGAAAAGTGTTCTTAAACTTAACAGATTTCCATTTTACACTATGATAGCAGAATTAGACCAGAGGTCTCCTACCCCCTGACAGAGTTCAAGCTAGTAATCTAGAATGTTTTTTTAACCCGTCTGTTTTCTGGACTCTTATATTCTTAATTTGTCATTCTTCCTTCTCCCCTTCTCCCTGTTGTTAATAGCTCCCAGACTGGTGGATTCAAGGGATACTGATAGTTCTGGTCATTAAAAGCTCCCTTGGACAAGGATAATTTTGTATCCTTCTCTTGAACTCTCCTTGGGGAGACATAATGAAACATTTCATTTGTACCTAAGAAGCTCCTGCATTTTGAATATTTGCATCTATTCATTTCACTTAACTTGTAAATAACCCCTACAGTGTAAGCTGTGCATGTACATGCTAATGTGAAATCCATCAAGGCTATTGCCTCAAGATGCTAAGGTTTGTTAACTGAAATACCTAGAGTACTTGTTCCCAAACCAGACTACTATTAAGTGTCTAACAAATGGCACACTTGAGCACATCAGTCATCTATGTATAAAACAAGCACTGCCATCACATTGCTAAGACTTCCATTATCTTGAGTTAAATGGAGACACTGTGTCTGTATGTCCTTTCTCCTTAGCATTTTTAAGGGTAGTTATGGTATTGTGAGTCAATTCCAACAGAACAAAATAGCTCTATTAAGATTTCTGGTTCAGCTCCAACTCATCTCCAATCTAAACTGTGTTCTTTCTCAAAAAGGGTTTGATTTTGTGTTCATTAAATGAGATCCTGGTGGAAAGTTAATTACATGAGTTTGCTTTGATAAAGTCTGATTTATTCAAAGCCCAAAGTCTCATAGAGCATATTCAAACAGCCCTTTTCTCCCTTTGCATTTTGTTTTAGAGTACAAGTTCCTAGACTAAGAAAAACAAACTTTAGTTGATTTCTAATAAGTGTTTCCTTTACATTCCCGCAATGAACAGCACAGAGTGACAATGACATATTCAAGATAAATGGGCTTTGGAAATGCACCTTTCCTGTGTAAATGAAAACAGAACTGCACGTTAAAAAGTATTGGAATTTCAATGTTCTTTCATATATGGGAAATTATCTGGCAGAATGACTGTAGGTCTGTGTTTCAAAGATGTAAGTACCTTTCTGATCTTTTCCTAGGTATGCCTCTCTTCCAAAAAGCTCTTGGAGAGTAGTTTGCTATAGTTTTTTTCAGTTCTTCCAAAACATAAAGTCCAAGGTATTTCTTTTCTATTTTTTTTAGCTGAAACTTTTATTTTAAAAAGAAGCATTTTGAAATGGTTAGGAAAAGATCTTCCACAAATGAGCTTTGATGGCTTTTCCACTGCAAACTCTTATGAAAAAGGGAAAAAATAAAGGAACTTTTTCACTAATTTAAGCATTTATCTTTTCATTATTAGCTGTCTTTACCACTTGGTTTTCAGTGCGTACATTTTTGCATTTTTTATTCTTTGACATTATATATGTTGTACTTTAATAATCATTCCTCTTAGAAAGAACTCTCTGGAACTGCTTATGTCACTGTTATATCTTATGGGCTATCTTGCAGCAAAGTTCAAATTTATTTGTAACCCAATATTCTGCCTAATTTCTATTCAAAAATGTGTAAATGTTAATTTTAAAGCTAAAGTAATGTTTTAATGTTTTAAACATAGCTAATTAATTTAGTTATTTATCTTACATATCGAATACCCTTAAATTATTTTCTTAAATTATTCCATGAATTTTACGTATTCTTTTTTTTTTTTTTGATCTTGTTTTGTAAGAACAACGTGAGCAATGAAATGGAAAGTGTCTCATAGCGTGACTGCATGAGTAGTATTCTAGGTCATGTCATATTATCACTGTTCTCTGAATGGATCAGAGTAATTTACTGAATAGAAGGAGTCTATAAACTAGGCATCTGAGGCTGTGTTTCTGTCAGAGAGAGTGCTGGCAGATGTTGGAAAAGAAAATATTGCTTTACAGACATTTTCAATTTTTTTATTTCTTTTGTTGTGGAAACCTCATCATCAACAGTCACCTTACACTATTCCTGCTAAACCACAGGAATGTGGAAAAGCACATTGCATAAGAATGCATACTTATGCATCTTCTTATGCACAAGTAGTATAAGAAAATGGTCAAAAAATCAGGTAAAGAAAGAACTAGTAAGTTGTGTTAAAGAAACAAAGATCATCATCAGATTTTATGCCTGCTTCCTTAGCTAAGTATTTTTTTTGCTTTATTTGTTGCATGGTTAAGAGTATTATTGATCTCATTCATACCTTTTCTATAAATCCATGTAAAAACAGTGGCAAATAAGTAAATAAATAAACAAAATTCTTTGGATTATTATAAAAGGGCTTTTGCAGTTACTGTTGATCACTGCTCAGATATCTAGTGTTTAGTGTTGCACAGTCTGATGGGGAACACATCATTAGAGATTACAACCACTCCAAATTCATTTCTCCATTTTGACTTTGATGTACCAGTAATTTCAGGGCTGCATAGAGTGAGTTAAATAGAGATAAACTGTATGCATTTTGGATAAAAATTCTAGGACTGGAGCATCTCTACTTCTATATTCTAGTTCTTCCACTCAATATAATCTACAGAATCTACTCAAAACAATAGATATTCATGGTCTCACTTTGGATATGAAGTTTTAGTTTTGTCGCTTGCTTCATGAGAATTATTGTTCAGGTTTATCAAGAGTAAATTAGTGTGTTCTTAGAACCAGGACTAATCATCAAATTTGAAAAGAGCATTTCTAAATCAATATTCTGTGTCACCTTAGACTTGTTCCTCAAA
>JAUBNY010000215.1:786362-796426 GCA_032275445.1 Crypturellus soui
ATTTTTCATGCTGCAGTATTAAAAGAGAAAGTCAAGGTTGTAATGTTTTTCTCCTTAAGTCCTCAAATGAAGCTGATTATGGTGTAGAATGTAAATTACATGTGTTTCAGCATGCTTCAGAGTTTTGGTGGTCACTTTTCCAAATTTGAGGCCTCCTGCCATGTTCTCTGGAGAAGTAATTTTCAATTTACTTCCAGATCAGTTAATGTGAGATAAGACCTTTCAATTCTCACTCAGAAAATGTGACCTCACTCCCAATTTCAACAACAATACAGCCTTGTGTTGCACCAGGTCCCCATCTAGGATTTTTGGCCTCCACTATTCTTTTAATCAGGCTAAGTCTTACGGAAAGAGATAAAAGCTTTCATTAAAACTTATGGCAATTGGAAAATGTGTGTTAACATTATGACAAAAGCTTGAAATAGAAACAATAAATATAAACCAATTGCTTTGATTATAACATGGTACTGGAATAACTGGGGAGAAGGGTTGTAACCAGTTTTCCAGTTTTAAAGCCACAGGAAAAAACAGGATCTTAATAAAGACAAATGATAAATTGTTAGCAATTTGTGTGGGCAATTAGTGCTTATGGAAAACTGAAGATTTAGATGAAGATCTGGATTTTTATAGCCAGTAATTTGAGAAACTAATCATTGATAAGGATTGGATCCAAACTGTCTTACTCAGAATAAATAGTTGTTTTCAGAAAATGTCATTCTGACTTTGCAAGCCTGAAGACCAGGATGCTAATCACCATGGGTAACAGTTTTCGGGTTTGGCCATAACTTGGGACCAGATGGTTATTTGGAGGACTCGATCACTTCTAATCCTGAGATATCTTTATTCCTAAGACTAGGTTGTCATCCTGTCCAGTCACTGTAAAAAATTGATTCCGCTCCCATGACTTCATGTATCATTCACACTTCCACATGAGGAGTTTGCCTGCCACCTAACTGCAAGTGCAACAGAGTTTGACCATCCTTCATGCCTTTTCTCTCCTCCCATCTCTTTTCCCTCTCGGAGTCCTCATGCGGTCTGGGTCAAGAGAGTAGACCAAGGAAGGGGAGCCCCAGAAGCACTGCAAGGAGGAAGACGCTGCTAGTCCCTAATACCACAAGAAAAGGAGATCTGGGCCATTCATAGTGCTAATTTCAGTCACAGTGGCCTCATCTTTGGTGCTGGTGGCCCAGCTGGGGAGTGCTCAGTAGTGGCAGCTCACTCATTGCCAGCTGCTCCTAATTCCTGCTCTCCTCCAGGTTGGAAAGACCCCAGGTGCAAATAAATCCCCAATAGAGTCTGCTACTTGCCTGTTATCTAGTTAAACAAACTAGATATTATCTTCCAGTTCTTCCCTTCTCAGACCGGATTCCATTGTCTTCAGTGGGAGACTTGCTTGATTATGGCGGGCAGGATTACCTTTGGAAAGGAAGGCAGCTATACATTACTGCTCTCTCATTATCACCATGACATTCATTCTGAGGCAGCACAGAGATTTCATTCCCTGAAAGTGTGCTTCTGCACTATTTCCGACAAGAAAATAAATGGTATAACACTTCTTATCTCTGCCTTAGAAAAAGCGAAATCATTGTGTTGTTATGTAAATAAAGTATGGCTGAAACTGAAGCTGAGAAGTACAGTTAATTACATGGTTTTCTAAGGCAATCCATGCTAATTTGCTCTAATGTTTACATTTCCATTTATATGAATTTTTCTAGTTTCCGGCAAGTTTATAATTCAGTTCTAAATATAATGACAAAGCGTTATGGTGACACTTAACTTGTAGCAACTATGCAACTTATGACCTTGTGATTTTAACTATAATTATTGTATAGGATATTTTCAGTAAGAATTATATCTTAAGTGATAAGGAGTATTACATAACCAATGTCAACACCATCTGTATATAGATATTAGATTGGTTGACTAGATATACCACATTTGCATTAAAAAAAGGTGATTTGAAGAGGGAGTGAAGAGTTTTAAATAAACAGGTCAACTATCTTTTATATTAGTGTATAGGTTTCTGCTGATTTCTCTCTCTAGTTCTTCCTTAAATGAAGAAAATGATTCCTTATCCTGGGTGGCACTAAATTAAAATTCAAGAGAAGAGAAATCATGTAGATATAAACTCTCAGATTTGTGTGCGTTGTAGACATTGCTGTGCCAGACAGTGAATCTTAAAGATGAACTTGTTGTCAGAATAATGCTTGCAGCTTTGTAGTCATGAAAACCAAAACAAATTATATCTTAATTGCATTCCTCCTGAGTCAGTTAACTACTAGCAGCATGTCTAGGGTAAGAGAGATTCTCACCTGAATGTCTGCACTGAAAAATGAAAGGCTCATCAAACAGTCCAGGTGAAAAAAATACACTGAGATCAAGCAATAATATCTTTGAGGAAACCTACCAGTTTGGTAGTTGGAGAGAAAACAAAAAGAACAAAAACAAAAACAAACAAACAAGCAAAACCACACATCAACAAAAAAAAACCAAAATTAATAAACCCAGAAGTAATAACTAGGGAGATATAAGAGACAAATGTGATCATCACAGGAAGTACCCGTTCTTTCACTGATAGTTCTTATTGTCATCTTTTTGATTAGCTTGGATACAACTTTTATTACTTTATGTGTAGCCTGTGATCCCTGCAAGAAAGTAAAGTGTTACTCATAAAGTTAAGAAGTGCAACCTACTAATGTAGTATTTTTCCATTGTCCAAAGAAGTTTGTAAGGAAAACAGAAAGCTAATTCTCTCTCTTGATGATTATTACAACTTCACAATATGGTAGGTGGATCGAATATTATGTTGTGCACATTTAAGATTTAACCTCATTTTCTTTATCGGGAGGCATAGGACATTTAACTAACCAGAGCTATACACTTGAATAATTATTTAATAGTCATAAACAATGGTTCATCCAAGTGGTAATTATCTGTATAACAAATTATTTTTTAGGAAACCAAATGTTCACTATATTAGATTGTTAAATATTTGCAATTTTACTTATGATTGGTTTCAATGGAAAGAATTTTTTGTGTAATTTTTGACAGTTCTAACTTTGTTTAATCTTGTATACTGTTAGTGTGACTTTGGGATTCATTCTTTTCTCTTTTTTTTCTTTCTTCAGTCATAAGTTAGTTTTAGCTCTGCTTTCTACACTGTCTGATTTTAGTTCCAGGTAAAATCTCAGATGTATCCATGCCAACACCTATATTTTTTTCATTTCCAGCCATTTTAGTAGTCTGTATGTTTTGGGAAGTGCATTCTGAATTCACTTCACATTTTAAAGCATTTTCTAGTATTGTCAAAAGGTATATTTTCTAAATGGAAAATTTATTCATTTTGTATTCTGCTTCCATTTTTATGAATTTCTTGTAGAAAAATAAATAGTTCTGTTTACTTTCTCCAGCTCTTTGACTGATCTTGGTTCATAAACTGAACATCATAAATGGTTCCACTTCCTCTAACAAAACACAGGACACTCTCTGAAGACAATGTAAACCATTTGCCTTATTCTAATTCCATCAATCTTTATAGATGGACTAATATGATACTATCTTTAATTAATAAACTTGTTTAAGAATGTCATCAGACTTTTAAAGGGCATGAAATACTTATAGGGAAAAGCAAAAATGAATATGAATGTTTTCAGCAATGTTTCAGCATTCCTGGTTATTTTGGTTATTGTCTGGATAGTGAATGAAATAGCGCTAAAAAAGAACGGTATAAAGATATTTTCTGTTGTTAGGCCATTTCTTATTTTTAACTATAATGATATTTAATTGCAGTAGTTTCCCAGGCCTTACCAAATATTGCTGGAGATGTAGCCCAGAGCTGACTTGTATATCTCTATCAGTAAAAAGATTAATGTCACAGAAAAATGAAATGCACTCAATGCCTTCAAAATAAATTCCACTGCTGCTGTCATTGTCCTAATTTCATACCAAGCATTCTTGAGAAGCTTTTAAAAATGTATTATCTTATATTTTAGCTTATCCAAACCTAGCTACTTCAGCTAAGTGTTGTCACCTGTGACACAGCAGTTCACAAGCACTTTTTTTCTAGAATTGGGCTGGTCCAAGAAGTCCTCCAGTGCCATTAGACACTTATACACCCTATCCTTTGAGGTATGGAACAATGGTTTACTCACCTGAACAGTAAATTTTATCAGTAAACTTGTCCATACCACAAAATATCTATTTTAATTGTTTTTTTTTTTTTTTGCTTATCATTCTCCTGTTGGGATTAACACATGACTACAGGAACTGTTGTGTTTTCATAAGCAAGAGAGTGGCATGTTAGTGAGGATGAGAAGTAGCAAGCTAGCAACGTCAGCAAACAGCCACAACTCTTCACACTGAAATGATAACTTCAGTACATAACATCATGGCAGTGTTCCTCCAATTCAGGAGCAAAAGTCAGTTTCCAGAAGCAAGAGAGATTTTTGTTACTTTTTCTGTTTGTTGGCCAAAAATATAATAATCTTTCTATTTCCAGACTACCTGGGATAATTTTACCATCATAGACTTCTTACCCATAGTCTTCCAGAACTAAAATCTATATGAAGTATATTACCGATCATGAGATCATACTGATCATGGCCAGATATTTTGATTTAAATTCTTCAATTCAGGTGTTTCTCTTCATGTTGTTGTTTTAGAAAATGCCTTCAATTTCTCTAGTCCTGTCTATCTGTGTGTCACTAATGGATTTTCCTTGGTTGCTGAGGTGTGTCACTGTCCTTGTCCTCTCCATATTGATAGTTTAACAACATTGGGTGCCATATTTTGTTACTGAGCTGTAGTAAAGGCTTCTAACGATTGTTGGGAACAACAGTGCATGCTGTGGACTAGTAGGGATTATGGACTAGCAGGGATTTGCATGAGTGCAAAATTTCTTTGCTGGTGCTTGGATTATAAGTGGTGTGTGTGAAGGTGCCCTATGTCTAGGGCACTCTGTCCGCAATCAGTGGACTCTCCAAGCACCTTAGAAACATGTAGAGAGGAAAGGGCCTAGTAGTAGCTTTTAGCAAAGTTATTAAAAAATATTAATGCAGTACATGAAAGGCTGTTCATTATAGACTGCTGTGTGTAGGTTGTTATTTCATCAGTGTATGTGCCCCTGACCCTGACCAAAATATAACCTATAAACAACCTTATATTTTACCTCAACTAACAACCTCATAATTTTAATTAAAATGCATTGTACTCATCACAAAAAGGGGATGTTATTTGTAAAGATCTTTAATCATTACAAAGTACTAATGTTCTCCATATAGCGATTTATTATCTTGTAGTTCTTAAGTTTACTTTCTGAAATTTCTTATACACTAGCAGATCTGATTTATTCATTGTTTCTTCTGTAGAGGGAAATAAAACAAAGCAAACAAAAGAAAAGGTTGAAAAATTCTCTTTTCATTGGAACATGAAGTACAGCTTTTTGAAAGTTGACAGTTCATAGGAAAACTTGACAGGAGGTCAGCAACCCTTCACAGGTCTGTCGACACAGGGTGGTCAGAATAAGCTTAAACTCCACAGCTTGATAAGACAGTTTGGTAAGGATTTTCTCCAAGGCAGGGCCTGCTAGTAACTCCTGCTTACACAGGTCTCCTGAGTACTCTGGAGAGCTACTCTATCACTTCAGTTGTGAAGGAACCATAAGGCACACATAGGAATTATGCATTATGAAAGTAACAGTGGACTAAAAGAAATCACTTTAATTTCTCTGTAAAAAAATATATTTTTTTACTAGCCTGCTAAACATAATGTAATAATTATGCTTAACACATATCACACTGTGGAGTTAATACATTTGCATGATTTCTGTATGAGCTTTCTGTTATAAAGCTGTTGTAATTTAGTTTACCAAGAGGAAAACCAAAAAAAAAAAAATATTGTGCTATTCAATAGAGTGGCATCAATTTTTTAATCATTGTGGGTAAAACAGATGTTTTGGTAAGTAAAGCAAGTGGCTATATATGTAGATTTTTTTGTTGTTGTTGTTTGCTTTTTTCATGTTCTAATATGTTAAGTTGCATGGCATAAGTCATTTTTTATATAAGAACTAGAACAGAATACATACTACTTTAAAATAAGGGCTTAGAATACATACTACTTTAAAATAAGGGCTTAATATAACCACCATGATCTGGAAAATATCATGTTATTGAAAGGAATCTTTTTCAGAAAAAAAAAAGAGAATGGAGAGGCAAAGGTAATAATTTCTAAGTGGACTGAGAACAAAGGGAGGAAGGCACAGTTGCACAAAGGAGCCAGGTGGGTAACACAATCTGAAAGAGATGATGGAATTAAACCAGAGAAAAATGGTGACTTTTAAATAAGCCGAGGATACAAAATATTTTCAAGAGAAAAACTAGGTATTTGTGTCAGAATGCTCACAGCTAAAAGAGGATTCAGTGGTGGGGATAGTTTTGCATTGCTTCTGCTAAAATTCTGGTAAATCTCAGTTTGAAAAAGATGGGAACACATTTTTTTTTTCTTTGATTGTGAAAAGGCTAAGAAAAAAACATTTGATTTATTTGATAGTTGTTGTTTCTTAATAAATTCCTGACCTTTCAGGATGTAGATTGTGTATTCACAAGTATGCAAAGTGCTATGTATTGAAAGATAAATGCTCTTTCAATTAAAGTTAAAAATCTATATATTTAAGTATTTAGGCTGCCAAACCAAAAGGTTAATGCCACCCAAAAAAAATTTATTATACACATGAATTTACTCCATGTGTTTAAGCCAAGAAGCTTATAGTAAGTACCTTAAATTATACTAGATAATATCTTACTCTATGTTTTTGCTTCAATACTACTTATTAATGTGCTTAAGAGAATCTAGATCTAGTGGAAACATAGGAAATATTTATGTGAAAAAATGAATGGAGTAATGATATTGATAATTTCCAAACGGAAAAGTGACAGTTCTATCTAGTTAACATCTCTAATTGCAGCAGAAGGACCCCAAAATACCAGCTAAAGCTGATGTCAAGCAAAAAATCAATACTAGTGAAAAAATACCAGTGAAAAATCACATTTTACAGCTTATCTCTGTTGTCTCTGTACTTAATTTTTTGGAATAATATTATGATTGTTCTATGCAGGCTTATTTTGAAGTAAAAATGTCTTATCTCCCTAGGCGTTTGATTTTTTAAATATCTGTATCTCATGATGTGAAAACATTTTTCAATTTATTTTACTTGTTCTTAGTCCTGAGCTCAGACTCATACAAGTTCAACTCTTGAGTTATTTTGCATCTTTTAAGACTGTGTATATAGATTTTATGGATTCACAATAGAGGATTTTCTGGAGGAATCAAATCACTGGTGTGTGATACTATAGTACCTAAAAATACATTTAATATTTCTTTTTAGAAAATTTACACACTGCTAAATAGCTCCCCATGAAACAGAGCACTGCTAAACATTTCAGGATCAAAACTACTTGGTCATTAAAGTAAGCAAGGAGAACAGAGAACACTTAGTGGTTATAGGATCAGGAAAAAACAAAGCAGTTCCAGGAGCAGTTATATCATATAGGATATTGATTCTTTTGGCAAAACCTTCTACGTGCTTTGTACCATCTCTGAGAAGATGCATGTGTAAGACAGTCATCCTTATGGTAATGGAGCTGCATCCGCATGTAAGACTTTGTAGGAAAGAATTTCATTTCCTCTTAGAAGAAGATTATAGTGCAATTTGTTTCATATATGACCGTGGCCTTGCTTTCACCAAAAAATCAGGTTCAATTAATTGTAGAAATATGCACTAAGTTGTGCAAAAATAAAAATGAAGTAATTCTACATTTCCTGATAATGCTTTTATCCATTGCAATTTAATTTCTGAATCATGGCAAGAGAAGGAATTAATTATTTCATTGCTGTGAGTCGTCTTTTGTCTTTGGCAATATTCTCTATGGGATTCTATCCAAGATTTCCTCTTGTGAATCCCTGCAGAGTCTCTTGCATTTTTTTGTTAGTCTATGTGCCAAAGACATGTCAAGTAGGATGCATACTAGCAGTATAGCTCAGGCATAAAATTTAAAATATCCACAAAGCCTAGAAGTAGACAATGGCATATTGGGCTAAACTAAATTGATCTCTCCTCACACAATACCTCAGGAAAAATGTCTAGCCAGAAAATGAACGAATCTTGAAAGCAAAATTGCTAGTTTTACTCTTACAGGAAGCAATATGCTACCAACCTAGAAAATCATACAAGAACAAACAGAATAAATATTTATCTGGAGAGAGTGTGGAGTATAATGAAAAGGGTCACGTTCATATTGTCTCTTCCTTTTACACTCCATCCCACCCAATAGTTCAGGTACAGTGCTTTTGTTTGCTCACATGACTTCAGATCCAGCCTGGGAGAGATGTGAATTCTTTTTCTCCTCTGTCTGTACTATACTCTATACCTGAACTATACAGAAAGTGCCTCAGTGGAAAAATGCAGACAAGAGTGTGTACCCTCACAGGCTCTTTCTGTAGCAGGAGCTGGAAGGTGATGATCCATCCCTGTGCCTATCACCTACTGAAAGGTAAACCCAAGCAAAACTTGGGCTCAGTGATATGCTGACATGGGCCAGGAACATCTGGGATCTGGTCAATTCAGATCACAGATAGAAAAAAATACTCATGTAAACATACTTGCACATACAAGAGTTCTTCTCCAGAGGCCAACAGTTAAAATGGGCATTCCTATCTAGCACATTCATTGGCAAAGATGCCAGGAATGCTAAGGAACGTTTTCAGCCAGCGTGTGAGTTTCTCACTTTCCCACCATACTTTTCACACAATGTTAAACTACATCTGCATTTCTCATACTGCCAATGCAAATGCTTTTGGCACATCTGGAAAGAGCTAAGGTGTTTCAGCATACTAAGACTTGCATTAAAGAGGGTACGGTTCCTCTAAGCAGTGCATTTCACTGCATCCTTGACAGATCACAATTTCTCTTCTTCAAGAAGTTTGTCCAGCAGACCATTCCATTACAGTATCAATCTGAGGTGAAGCATCTTTTTCTATTTCTGTCCAATAAAATCTTTTCAACCTTCTTTATGCCAAGCCATTCTATTCTGTACTATTCTGTACTAAAAGTAAGCACTCTTATATGCAATATATAAACACATATTTGCAATCATGTCATCCAGAAAATCTAAGATGGTCAGTCAGTGAATAGGATCTGCCACAATCAGTGAACCAGAAGTAATCCATTGTAGTAATAGCTGCTCAGGAACTAGCTGCTGAGGTTACAAAGAAGGAATATACTGCATTACCATTTTCCAGGTGAAATCGTACAGTCAGAGAAGTTAGACTATTTTTTGAGGTGCATGGGTGCATTACAACTATGAGTACAGTTAAAATATTTATTAGTTATTAGCCCATTCAACTTGTGAATCCAGAAGTGACAGGTATACACATTTCTTAGGACTTTGTTTACTTTATTCCAACTAAGTTTGCTCATTCTTGTTTGGTGGAATATTGAGACAAATAGAGAAAAAGAGGGGGAGCAAAAAGGTTCTATTTTTTAATAAAAATTTAGACTTTGGCAACTTGCAGTTGTATATTAAATATAGACTTGAAATTAATTATATTTTAATTGGATTTAATTTAGAATGCAAATCATCAAAATACAGTTGGTTTCAATCATAGAAAACAAAATGATTTCCCTCCATCTCTGTTTTTACCCTGGATTTAGATACAACCAGCCATGCTACAATCATACATTTTAGTACTTCATCATTGAATTTCAAGACCCAAGCACCTTTGATGCCTTTGAGGTCAAATTAAAGTGGAGTCAGGAAGATATGGAGAATAATTTTCATTCCGCTCCCTTACTGGCCTGAAAAAAAGGGTTTGTAGAGAGAGAATTACAATAGTGTTTTCAAAAAGGGAACACAGTGAAAGTTCTCTTTCAAAAATAGGCTTTATAGAGATTTCAGTATCAGCTGAAGTTCATATTATGGACAGCATTTTTCCTTTTCATAGAATCATAGAATCATAGAATCATAGAATGCCTAAGGTTGGAAGGGACCTCTAGAGGTCATCTAGTCCAA
>JAUBNY010000215.1:796926-812815 GCA_032275445.1 Crypturellus soui
TCAGCCAAAGAAATATATACTGCTGTTTTTAAAGGCTTCTGTGAAGGTTTCTGACAGAGGAAAGGAGAGGAGCTGATACTGGAAATTGTCATATATATTTATATATTATTTTTATTATATACATAAACAATTGTATATATTATTTTACATATTATGCATTACCCATTATATAATATATGACATATATGATATAAATTTATATATATCATATATATAACAACTTATATATTTATACATATTTTTATATATATATAATATATACATATATAAAGATTTTCTTGAACAAGTAAAAAGATGGAAATCATATATACTAAGATGTATTTTCAAAATATTCTGCTTACTTAAACTAGTATGTTTATCGATGAGAAGACAGGAAAGGAAAGAACTTTTTCTCATCCAAAGTAGCATTCATTGAGTAGTAAAAAGGGACAATGTGATCATGTCAGCCTACAAACTTAATATGGACAACAGAGAGAACATGTATTATATCTGAAATTAAAAAAAAAAATCTTGTAGGAAAAAATGTCATGATTAAAACATTGCATAAATAGTTCTGTGCTTAGACAATATACAATACTAGCACATATGCTAATGGAGAAAAGGAAATATTGTTTCTCCTTTCCAAACTCTGCATTCTCCTCATACTTTCTCAGGCCTTCTTGTTGTACACTATTCATTTAGCACATCTATTTACATCTGACTATGAAAAATATGAATTTTCATGCAGCAGAGATGAAGGAAACAGACTATTCTTGATGCAATTCAAGCTCTGAGAGGAAATTTAACATATAATGAGTTTACAATATTAACTCGTGATCAGTATCTCCATATGTGTACACTTAGCTCTTCAATAATTCTTGAAAATGCCTTTCAAGAATGCATCTTATAAATGACTACACAGGGGACTATTGTAAAGCAACTAAGAAAAGAAAATATTCCTATGAGTAAGAGTATAATAAATAAATATTTTCATATAGAAAACAAACAGACAAAAACTAACAAATGCTCTACCTAGTGAGGCCTACATACCCATGGGAAAAAAGGCAAAAAGTAAACCAATATGGTTAACAGCAAGTCATATGAGGTTACTGTGGCTAAATGTATCTGTAGTGAAAGTAATTGGCAGCAACATAAATAACTGCAGGCTACTATAAATTAAGGCTGGCATTATTTCAAACAGTCAAAGGTATAAAACAAACATATTCTTTACCTTGAAGGAATTTGGGAAAGAATTTGTGAATTGGCTGGAATACCAAGAATTTAAAGATGTATTCAAGGAAATTAAAGGTATTGCTAAGAACAATTTAGTTTCCATTTATTTATTTATTTATTGTGAAGGAGAATACAAAGCTAAATTCTTTGGCATTTTTCTGTATATTTAAAACTGAATGGAGGTATCCATGGGAGACAGGATCTCCTACAGAGATTTTTACCTCCTCTCAAACCACAACCAATTCACTATCTCTGGAAACAGAACACTAGACAATGAACTTTGGCACAAGTGATAATTATCTTGTGAATTAGGCAGACAATTAATGTGTCACAAAGAAATACTGGAAAATATCAGTAACTTAAATATCAACAAATTGTCCAATCTCAATTGTATACTTAGTAGTCAAAGACTCATAGCCTTTGACTCATAGTCATAAATTTTGAATCATTGACCTCCATCCATATAAAATTATAACAACTTCCTTGAAGGGGAAGTTATTGCTCTAGAAAAGAACTAGAGGATATGAAATATTATGCCTTATTTTTTATTATTTTTTAAGAAAAATTAATGAAACACAAATAACTGCACACTGAAGGAAATCAAAAGAAAACTTGTTATGTGAAAAGATTTACATAAACACAATGGCATATGGATTTTCCTCAGAGAGACAATATTGTTACTTTACATGGCATATTAGAGTCTCCTCCGGTCATCCGTCCAAGCAAGAATAACAAATACACTTTTTGCCTTTTCTGTGTTGCATCAATATCATGCAGCTGCTGCCTCAGCCTGAGAATCACTCTCCTCAAGTAAGAAATAAGTAAGGGTGAATGCCAAAAGTAGGCTAGTTTTAAACTGAAAGCTCTAAACATTATGAACAGCCCTGGAAGTCCTGGATGAGTGATTATTTTTAGTATTTCAAGTAATAGTAAAAGCTTTTTTTTTTTTTTTTTGTATTCTGTGCAAGAAGCTGTTTAAAACAGAATTAGTGACGTATATGCTCTGAATATTTTTAATTAATTTTTAATAAAACCCTAGAAGAAAGGCTTTGGTTTAAGTAATTCAGTATTAAAGGAAAATTATTTTTTGAGTTAAATTTTACAATGCAAAATTGGGTTGTTCTCACACTATGGGATTTGGTAAATAAAAATGAATTTAATTTTATACTTTATATCAAAATAAACAAGAATAACTACAAAGTTGAAGGGAATAGTTTTATTGCCTTAATATCTATGCCTTCCTCAAGTAATATTATTTCCTGCAAAGTTTTAGAACGTAACACAAATTAAGAGTGTTAATTTTAGCCTGTAGTGACCTTCAGGTTTATCCCATTACTGAAAGCAGCTACCACTCAAAACTAAATACTCGGAAAAAACAACTAAGTTTCCTACTACTGGAATTTTCTCATTATTAATTTTAAGAAGAATTGTTACCATTAGGGAACTGAAAATGCAAATTTACAGAAACATTTTGTTACATTGTCTATTTATAAAGTGCATACTGTCTGAAATACTGCAGGTTGCCACAGATCTCAAATCAGAAATAGTGTTAATGCCAGTATTAAATGTGTCCATAGGCTTTTGTATTTGTTCAATTTTTAAAAAGAAAGAAGTAAAACAAAAAGGTAAAAGAAATCATGTTTTAAGAATGGCTCATTTTTTTACTTGCAGTAGGTAGACATATACTTTTTTAGGAATATGGTCTTCCTACTGTGAGCATCATTCTTTTCAGTTGCATGTAAGTTCAAGCAATAAATTTTTATGAAGATTTCTACACTTGTAATGCATACATAATTACAAATACTTGTAATGAATCAGGAAGTCACATATGTGACTAAGAGTATGTTGGGTTGGACTAGATGATCTCTAAAGCTCCCTGCCAACCTTAACAATTCTATGATTCTATGATTTAAAACCATGTATGGAGAATATTTTATTTTCTGTTTCTGAATTTTAGTTAATGTAGCATTTTTTTATGTAGCCATTATCTGAAATTGATGCTTACTTCCTAGGTATACAGAAGCTCTAGGTGGTTTGCTTGCCCTTCATAATGAATATTTACTTCTTTTATGTTTGAAATAAGCCATTCTTTGATTTTTTTTGCAAATCTGGTGTCTAATATTTAAAGGATGTGCATGCAAATCTCTAGCAAGTCCTATTTATTGTCCACTATGGAATGCACTTGGCTAAGAATGAAAGGGCATTGAAATAATGAATGGTAATCAAAAAGGTTTTATGTAATGTTTATTTAACTCTGCCAAACAAACATGGTATCATACATTTGACTGATGTATAATAGACTTTGGCAAGGCTTTTTTTTTTACTCTTCAGTGCTTCAGTTGTTAAAAAAATAAATTTACGCAAATGAAAGTAGACTATTAAAACTGGATGAATACTCCTTAAATACAAAACCGAGAGTAGCAATTTACTAATAGATAATTGTAGCTAAGGTACAACCTTTCCATGGAGATCCGGTTTGCCTTCAATGGAGTTCAATATATCTAGCAAAATTATGTATAAAAGTAGAAGTAATCGGTGCAGCAGTTGAAGTAAAATTTCAGGGCTTGTAAAAAAACAGAAGTGATACATTAGTTGTACAGAGTGGTCTGGATCACTTCCTGAGATGATGTCTAAACAAAATATGACTTAATAGAAATTAAACTTCACAGAACCCCAAATACAAATTCTTGTCAGAGGAATATGATACTAGAGAGAACTTATTTATAATGGTAAGTAAATGACTGTAAATTATCTGTCAGTATATTGTCATAGTTAAGAGAGCAAACGTGATCCTTAACATAAGCTGCCCAGTATTAAGCAGAGGTAAATGGGAAATATCAAGCCTCTGTATATATCAGCAAAAATCCTGGGTCCCATCCTGATGTCCATGCTGGCAAAGAAATTGAAAAAATCTAGTGGAAGATTCTTATTCTAATGGAAGATCTTATTTAGTTATGTAGCTATGGAAACATGTCTTGTAATAGGGATAATTTTCTGACCAATGTATGCAACACATTGAAAAGAAGATTAAGTGTTGATTTGTGACAGATCTATGAGTAACAAAATGAGAAATGATTTTCATGATATCTCAACTTACCATGAAAAAGGGATAAAACTCCCGAATTATGAAAGCTGTAGGGCATGTGTTCTAACCTTTCAAAGTAATTTACCATCAGAACCAGGAGAGATGTGCTGGATTTTGTATCTCTTGAAGTCTGTAAATCAAGACAGGATAACTTTCTAATAGACATAATAAAATTTAAAGAGAAGTTATAGTGGAATGTAGGAATTATTGGGTGAATCTTATGGCCTGTGTCATTTAAAAAGTCAGACTGAAAGGTTGTAACTTTCTTTCTAGTTTGAAAATCTATTAACCTTATTTGATTACATGAGACTTTTACTTTACCACTATAGTTTCTACAGGGGTGGAAAATAGTGGAGAAGCACAATGAACTTCTAACATTGGAACTAAAAAGCAAAATCAACTGATTAAGAAAGTCATGTAATAGTTAACAGAATATTTAACTGAAAATAGTCCTTGAGATTTTTTTCTGTGGAAGCATATAACAGCTTGGAACTGCCTGTATATTCTTATTAAAGGCTCTTCAGCGATGGGTCTGGCAATTAAATTAACAATTATTTGTGCTAATTAAAATATGAAATTGTAATATATTTTAGATGGTTCAAGATGTGTTAAAGTGGGCTTACAATCGAATATCCTTCCAAATTATATCTGAACAAACCAAGTGCTCAGTTAAAATCAATGGGAAAGAACTAGCTGCCCTACATATACTTCCTATAAATCCTTTTCCTAGAAAGAATTCTTACTCTGGGAAAATGTTTAAAATGTTTCTCCAAAAGTAAGTAAAAAGGTAAAAACTCATAAAAAAGTGCAGACTTGACAGCAAATTGGAAGAGGTCTTGTGTGGAATTTTTCCAACTCTTCTTTTAGATGTGTATTTTAGTAAGAAATGAATTGCATCACAGAATAACTAAATTCTCTGCATCAATTTTAAAGGGATTCTACTAGATGAAATCAGCTTGCAGACGAAGGTATCTAAACGTACAAGTGCTTGCAGTGTCTGTGCACTAGGTGACCAAGCTCCCACTACAGGCAATGGAATTCTAAGTATCGCAGCCACTGGATCCTAGAGCAGTTCCCCTGACTACAACCAGGGGTCCATTCCAGGACAGGATGAATCACTTTCCAGAGTCCACTGCCTGTATTAACTACAGTTGATTAACGATAATGGGAACCTAAACTCATAACTTATATTTAGAATCCAAAATATTCTATTTAAAGACACAGTATCATAAAGTTATAAATAATAAATAAATAAATAAAATGCAAGTCAGCATTAGGCTGCAAATGTGTCCCATTACATTTATTCAGTGCACCAGGCTAAGAGCTGTGCACTGATCCCCAAAGCTTCAGCCAACCTGAGGACTCTGTTTTGTGCAAGCGCAGTGGTTAAAACGGGCAAAGCTATCGCAGCACTTTCCTTTCAGAGGATATAACGACCGAGGCTGTGCTTTGGAGAAAATATATAGGCATCAAACCAGAAATCACTGGACTGTGTCTGAACCTATGGTCATTCACAGGCCCCTCCAGAAAGGCTGCAGGAACACGGGAAGTGAGAGCTTCGTGGATTATGCCAGACACGCTGTCATCAGTTGTGATAGTGCCCTCAGCTGGGAAAGCCTGGAGGCATCATTAAACTTCGCTATGTTCGTGAGCCCTGTTTGGTTCTCAGGGGCATACCATGGAAATGCGTTTTGTCTCATTTGCTCTTGAAACACAGTACAGACATAAGTATAGAAAAAACATATGCTGACTTGAATCCTCATCTGTCTTTTTCTAGGGAATTTCCTTCCCATAATACCTACTCATTCCTTTTTTATTTCCTTCTTTTTTTTCCCCCTGCCAGAAAAAGTGGCTCACAAACCAGAGTGTACGTTGGTTAAGAGCAGATATCTGCAGTGGATGAAGTCAGTGAAACTTTCTTGCCTTTTCCTGACAAATTGTCATATGGGAAATTATGCAGACTGACATAAAAGTACACGTAAAGCTAGGAGTGGGAGAAAGAGGCAAAGGAAGGAGTCACAAATGCAAATTAAAGTGCTTTGGTTGCATGCATCTATTTGTTTAGACACAGAGTCAATAGAGATATACTCAAAAGGTGGACAAAAGATAAAGAGAAGAGATACAGAAATTGGTACAAGTTGTGCAAAGAATAACTAATCTGAAACTGATGCAGAAGGAATATAGAAACTAGTGAAAGGATTTAAGAAAGGGAAGAAGTAGGAAAGCAGCAGGAGAGTGACATAATGTTGACAGCTGTGCTTCTCCACATCGGCCCGGTTTCCAGTCATTGATTTTTCACTCGGTAGCTGAGCAAGTCACCACACCTCTGGAAATTAAGTTTGCTGTAAAACCAATCACTGAGCCCCATATTATTGCTTGCATTCTTTCTTTTGCCAGTTACTTGATTTTTATGGCAGATAAAAGAAAAAGATCTTTCTTTGATTCCTTATACTACTATTTCACCTAAGACTTCTCACTAACTTTAGTTGTGTGCAGTGTGTCAAACCTTTAAAAGTGCAGTTCAAAAATCAAACACAATCTTTGCTTCTACTGGCCAAACTGTAACTGTAACTGCCAAGACGATGCAGCTGCTGAATTCCTCCCTGGAACAATTGTGGTATCTGAAAACTTTTCAGATGGTGCGAAACTTTTCTCGTCATTTGACATAGTATATATGTATCCAAGAGTCTGCCTCTTTCTTGGGTAAATAAAGCAGCCATGTGGTTGGGGAAGGTGAGGAGAAAAGTCAGCCTAAGTTTTACAGTGATTCAGTCATAGTTAAACCATGAACAAGGTTAAGTAATTATGAGCAAATTTATCAGATTGAAACTAAGTTATTTGGTTCTGTTTCTATTACCTTTAAGAAATATTTGATATTATTCATTTTAACATGCTGTGGAAATGGTCAAATGAATGGAGACTATTGTTTTCACAAAAGGAAATGATAAATGAATATTTTTGATTTGTACATGATGGGTATTTTATTCAGTGGTAGCATTTCTAATTGAAATCCTAGTTCCATTAAAGTGAACAGGCAATTTGTCATTGACCTCTAGGCACCAAATATTCACGGTGGCAATTTGTTTTCACTGGTTTTGACCCTATTTCTTCACTTTGGACTTGCACAGAGTGACAGTATAGCATATATTCACTTTGGAAAACTCTGTAAATGTGATGATACCTATAAGTAAGATAAATAATATCCCCTGAATAAATAAAATATGTGTGTCTTTACCAAGGTATGTTTTTCTTCAAAAGTTCTGAGTGTGTATTTATTTGCTTGCTCCTTTTTACAGAATTTCAGTTAAACTCTGTCTCTCAACTAGATATTCATGGTTTTAATAAATTCTGTTTCTTGGTTCAGTTGTAGAGGGTCAAGTCATAAGGGATCAGTAATATGGGAAGAGCAGCAAATAAATCCAGCTTTAAAGAAACAAACATTCAAGAATTGGGATTATTCTGACAAAGGTATTTTAATGTAAAATGTTTGTTTATTTTGATCATATTTAACCTGAAATTTGTTCTTTCTGTTAAAAGAAAACCGCTGTGTATTCATAACAACAACTTCGGAAGAGGGGAGAAGGTGACAAGGGAACTGAAAAGCTCATTTGATTTGCGAATGAGCTTCATCTTTCAGAATTAAGCTCATTTTATCTAAATTCTCAGAAACATAAAAGTACTTTTTAATTTTTTTTCTTGAGCTGCTGTCAATGTTGGAAGATACCCCATCTCATTGTTATCTACCATAGGTGGAAGGGCAAGAAAGGTGGCCAGTGAGTATGACTGCATGGAGGCAAAGCTCTGCAAAACTGCTCTCTGCTTGGACTGTGCAAACTGCGCTGAATGCAGGTCAGAAAATTACTGTTCTGAGAATTGATTCATTGTTCCTGCAATTAGATTAAACTGAACTTTTGCAGTGGAAAGAGCAAAAATCATCCCCACTTAAGAACCAGCACATCTACATGGTATTTACCTAATGTGAGGGAGAGAGAAACTAGAATTAGAGCAGAGAGTTGAACTTTGAGAAATCTTTGAGAAATAAAATTTCAGCATTTGTATTTTCTAACAAAATTATGCTTGAAAAATTTTTATTTTCTGTATGCATTGCTGTAGTCCCTTGAGAGAAGGTTAGAGGTAGAAACATCCAACTATTGGTAGCTAAGAAAGGAAGCTCAACAGACCCAGCTTAGGTTTTAGAGTCTGTTTTAATTCAGGGTTTGTTTAAAAATATATATATTAGAGTAAGTCTTTTCAGTTGCAGCCTTGAACCTTTATATGGAAAACTAATGTAGACTTTCTTTGGTTGCTCTTGTGTGGAGTATAGTTTAAAAAAAATGACATAAATAATATGTATCCCCTGCTACCTAGATAACATGGTGTTGATTGTTAAGAGAAATTATCACTTCATGTAAGAGAACAACATTTCATGACTAACACACTTTTTGTTTCAGATATCACCCTAGAACAGTTAGCAAGATCAATAATGGACCCAGCTAAAGGGAGGAGTCTATACTCCTGTTTGCCCAATGCTGGCATTGTGTTGGAAGTTTCTTATTTTACAATAGTGCTGTAAAACAGAAAAAGATCTCTCTTGGAAAACATCAGACTATAAGACTAGGAAAAAAATTATAGTTATAACTCAGTTAATCAGATTCTATTTTCTTTTGTATTGTTGAAGCTTCTAATATTTAATTTATTCTAATATTTATCCCACTTCTCTCTCCCCAAGTTGTTTCTGTGATATTCCTTAGCAATATCTCCAAGAGCTGCCACACAAAAGATAAACAGTGAAATTTAATCAGTTTAGTAAGGATCTGATATAGAGAAAAAAGACTTGTTAAGTGTATCCTGTGTTATACATTCTTATTATTAGTGTGCAGTTGTTTCATACTGTACCTTCACTGTATATTGTAAAGGTTGACCTGTATTTTCAAAAATGATGAAAATAGTAAACAGTAAATATGCCATGAGAACAGACTTATACTACTGCTCTTTTCTGGACATTGACATAAATAAGAAAGAGAAGTGAGCTGAAAGTGATTTCTTTTTAAGGCTATACTGTTAATGACAATGCCAGGTCACCACTAGTGACAATAGAGGGCAGTTAGGTCGATGACAACATCAGAGTGGTTCAAGGTGAGACTGCTGGACATCAGAGATGACAATCCAACACTTACCCTGTTACTTATGACAGATTAATTCTAAGGATGGAAAATGAAAGCCGGTTCCCAGAAACCTCTTCTGTTTTTTGTTTGATTGTTTCTCCTTGTGGAATATGTATGTGTATATTTATTTTAAGTATTTATTTATTTATTTTTCCAGGATAGATTTGTAGAGAAACCATACTGCTCTATTTTTATCCTCCTAGAGACACCACATTTCAGATCACTTCGGTGATGGCTGAGCATGTTTTTCAAGTGGTACAGCATGCTCCAGTGTGCCTTTCTATATCACCATATCCACCTCCTCCTTGATCATTTTAGGATGATTCACTCTTCATCCTTCCACCAATGAATCATAGTGCCCACAGTCCACATGTGCATATCAAAAGTATAATTTAGAAACTGAGGGAATAAGATGACAGTTTTCAGAAGACATGGTGTTATATAAATGTACTCTTGTACTATTTTCATCTGTTTAATCTTTGAAGGACATCATTGAATAAAATAACTTGCTGAGTTCAGCCTATAAGAAGCAAGGCTTTACTAAGCCATTACTCATATCTCACCTAGGAAACATCCCATATCTACTTTCTCAAAATTGCTTGAATTTCTGTTGTTTGACCATGACCATGTTTGTTTGTTTGATCATGGTTTCATAGTCACTTCAATCAGTTCCATTTCTGTTAAGTCACAGGTGGTTTATTTTCACTTTCTCCTGGTCTTGACCTGATAAATTAATGGGACCTGGTCACCTGAATATGATGAAAAGAAGATATTAAGAAGTATACACCATTATAATAATCTGATTGCAGTTTCAGAGGCAATGCTAGGACTGTACTGGGTAGTACTAACCTGAGTAATATATTTAGACACTAACCAGGAAAAATAAAATTTGAATGAATTTTTATAAATCATTTGATATTATGAAGATTTCAAACATAAATATGTGTGAGACTAGTTATCTATGTAAAGAAATGCTGACTTTCTACTTTAGATACTAACAGTGCAAAGTTTTTTTTTAATTAGCTATTTACAGTGCAATATATCTAAAGCCTTTCTGAGTAGCTGCTTTACTTTCTACTTTATGAACTGAGACATTTCAGCTAAATTTATAGATAAGTATTTGGAAAACTCCAACACAAGTCAGTTACAATAAACAACATATTCATAAACAACATAAACAACATAATCCCATGTGTAGCAGGGTCCCCAATTTCACACAACACTGGATTAGAGATCATATTTATACAGAGAAGATCCTGCATGGTGAATGATCACCCTGGGGCAAAGGAAGCTACAAACTTACCATTTTCAACAGCGGGGGCACAATAGTGTTTCCAATGTGGAAAATACTTTTTGTAGATTTGTATTTTCTTAAAATTGCCATTGTGTTGTTGTAGAGATATCTAGAAGGCTGTTTTCTCCAGAAACTAAAATTACCCTTTTATACTTTCAACAAACAAGATAGTGAATGGAGGTAATACATCATTTTCGCTTCTTGTGCAGAGTACCTAATAATCACAATCTCAAAGGAGTCTTACGTAGTGAGCATAATTTTCCTGTTGCGTATTTAATCCCATCTTTCTTGGAAGCATATTCTGCCAAGATTTCTCTCTAATATATGTTTTTCTTTTGTTGCTATTTTCAGATGCAGTGTTAGCAGCACCTGCATAAAATCTTAAGATTTTCACGTAAGAGCAGGCAAACATTCTAGACTCTTGTGAAGAGCTTACTTGGATATGTCAAGTACTTACTAAACATCAAAACCAGCAACAACATTTCCATTTTATGTTTCCATTCGATTCCATTACATTTTGGATCTCAAACTATTATTATTACATATAACACAGTGAACGGAATGCTGATTTCAAGCATCCTGAAAAAGAACAACAAGAATATTTTGACTAATAGCACATTTTTGGGGGAGAAAATGATATTTCAAGTGAAAATGAGTTTCCCTTGGAGTTTTAATTAAACAAATAAAATAAAATAAAAAATAAATACATAAATAAGCCAGAAACACCATGAAATTCCACTCCAGCTTACAAGAATGAAGGTCATGAATTTGGCTTTGGATATACAGATATTATATACATTAACTTAACTTACACTGAGGCAGGAATAGATTTGACAGATATGCTAAACCAGAAAGATCTTCATGGAGGTAACTCACGTGCAAACATTCTTCCAAGTAAATATTTGTTTAGCTGCTCTTGCTGAGATGTAATCATTCAGCATCTTTGCTCTGTGCGATTAAAATTAGGTCCTCTGGTCCTATGACAGAAATATTGTCTTCCATGTCCCCCTGAGTTTCAATTTCTGATGCCTCACTTTACGGTTTGGAGGAACCTTGAATAGACTTGACCAGCATGCTCACACAGCTTAAGTTATGAGACAAAGTAAGAGAGCATGAGACTCATAGGGTCATGGGATGAAAGGAGAAAAGAATGACTTGAAAGGAAACCGTGGAAACAACTCTGTCTTTTTGAAGGGGTTTTACACAAAGGAGCACATTGAACTGCTTTTACCAAATTTCTGATAAAATGAAATAGGATAGACTAAGTTTGTTTAGAAATGAAGTCTATGAATAAGAATTTTTACCATTGTAGGTTAGTACTCTAGAGATGATTCCCTATGTACCCTTAACACCATGAAGAAAAAAGGGCAAAGTCTGACTAAGTTGGAAACATGGAGTTCATATAATTTTTTATGAAGGCCTCTATTTGAGAAAACTCTTGTAAAAATGTGGAACACTTGCATGCATACAAACCAGCAGCAACCTGGAGGAAGTGTTACCATTCAAAAATGATATCGATCTAGTCAGCCAAGAAGCATTAGAAGTCATGCCTCCTTCAGTGAGAATTTGACCAGAATTCATCTTAGGCAGAGTTAATCTTTAACCATAGATAGTCCTCTTTTGCTGGAAAAAGTTAAATGTACTTTTTAACCAACTTTATTTCTAATTACAAAGGAGAAGGTCAGAAACATTAATCAATTAAGGAACTTTTTTTAAAAAATTACAAAATTAAAACCATAATCTTCCAGGGTTTTCCCATCAGAAATAAAAACTTTTATCAAGTTTAAAAGTTTTATCAAATTTTCCTTTATTTTTGGTTAAGCATACTGAAATTTTGGCTTAGACTAGACTAGTCAGTCAGAACTCTAGAGGCAGTTCTAGTATCCTAATATTCCTAGATTGTCCTGCTGAGGTATTGTGGCTTTAGTGTTTTTTTCAGCAAGGATATCAATGCCAGCAGTCCAGCCCCTGCAACTGGCTGTGGTTGCTCAATGAACAGCACACACACCCTGAGCCCCTTGTGTCATGGTCTCCCAATGTTCTCAGCTGACAGTTCATGTTCATGTCCCTGCTCCATGCATTTTGGGATGATTTCTATTGTTTGGCAAGTCAGTGGGTGCTGTTGGATTTCATTCACTTCTTTATACATTCATCTTATACATCCTGTGGCTGGATTTGAAGATGTACTGGTCTCTCCAAGTGATTTCATCCTGGGTCATTTCATAATGACATTTTCCAGTAAAGTAATTCTTTTAGAGCATGTGGGAATGTGACAAAATATTCTGCACATTTACCCTCTTTTTGGAATTTGCATAGAATTTGTACCTTCTGAAATGACACTTCAGGAAAAGGTAAAATATTTATCAAATTTATTGACCTGAATTGATTTTGTTCTTTCACTCATCAAGTTGAAGGCTGATATTATTTCATCAACCTCTGGTTGTAGTGTTTTAATCTGATCTTCCCCCAGCTTTAAAAGCAAATGTTTTAAGGAATGAAATCTGGTAGGAAGAGCACTCAGGCGTGTTCTGATGAATGCTACCAAGTCTGCCATTACAGCCCTAGAATGGTCTGCTTTTATTATTGAAATAAAAGCTATCAGGAAGACTGTTGAAAGTGTTCAGCCTCCTCATCCTCACTCTAAATCACAAGCCTCTATTTAAGCATCGTCTGGCTAGACATGCATGAACTGTTTTGCTGTACACAGTCCTTAAGTTAATAGGAAATAGGCACTTTATAGGATTTTGTGCACTGTGCTTCACTGCGGTGTTTTCGTGGGCAGATATTGTCATAGTAAAATAACTTCTACTTTCTTCTCTTGAAACAGAAATGGCAGTTTAGTTTACAAAGCCAGTGTAATTAATAGATAAAACAACATAATTGGAGATAAATGACTTAGATTTCATTCTTTGGTCAGTCAAAGGGTAATGAAAAATCAGGGGTTTTGTTATGTTTTGTTTTTTTTTGTTTTGTTTTGTTTTGTTTTTCTACTTCATTTCTTTCTTGGCTTTCTGTTTCCTTGTCTCTCTCCCTTGAACTGTATTGCTTCTGATATAAAAGAATTTTGAGAAAGCTTTAAGTTGTGGGTTTCTGAAAACTTGATTTCCTATATGGTTCTTGCCTAGAAAAAGAACCACATTTAAAGTAGAGACAAGTTTGTTTCATGATTAATTCTGTCAAATGCTAAAGGCAAGTTTCATTTTAGATTGCTCTATTCCAACCTTAATAGCTGTTTCAGTTGGAATTATGTTAATTTCAGAGCTGCACTTCAGAGAAATGTTTTAAAAAGAATAGGAAATAGCAAAGAAAGAGCAACAAAAAACAAAAGAAAGTAGTTGTTCCTACTCACAGAGATATAGTTTGTCAGAGCAGCATAAGAAAGCTGTTCAGATTTTACATGAGGTGCCTATAGAAAAGTGCATGCCCGAAACATCTACCTAATGGTATTCAAGAAGTAGTGATATAAGTATTATTGTCTTCCATAGCAATTCTTTTAGTAAAAAGTCAAGTGAGATTTTGCTGTGGTTTTCATGCGTTCCTAGACAGTAACACAGAACAAACTGCATAGTCCTTTGTAAATTGATACTGATATCTAAATGACAAATGACAGCTGAGTATCTGAGTTTGTGAGGCAAAGTTAACGGGCAAAACACGAGAAGATAATAGTCATCATGTAGCTGTCCCATGTAAAAGTATATTCACAAGTAGGTCTTAGCATTGGACATAAGAATATAATCAGTGAATAAATGGTATTTTCAGTGCACTTCCAATTACTTCATCAGAATTCCCTCCACAATTTCTCTACCATTTCAGCAGACATGCAAGAGAGTTCACACAGGATGAGGACTACAGTGCATCTCTTTTGAAATGCAAATACCTGATGATCCAGAGGATCACAGAGAAAGTTTACCTGCTCTCTGTGTACAGAATGATGTCTTGTGAGGGACAGATGGCCTTTCAAGTTGCTTTTTAGATTAAGTTCTTATGACACTATCAATTTCATACACCATTTTTTGGTGCTCCATTTTCTAGCTCCCCAAAGCTGCAATAAAAATTATTGTTTTTTAACCCCCACCCCCGCCCTTAATCCAGTGACAGCCTGTGACAGATTTTCTAGTGACATGGATACTTTCAGCATAAACAAAAATTCCAGGTCATGATCATCCTCTTGCATACACCAGTACTTTTCGCGCAGCTCCTCCTCAGACACAACTTCTCTATCTGCTCTTTCAGTAGGATGGTCTGAGACACAGACACTGACAAAAACTCTGCTCTGTGGGACCCTGGAGAAAGCTCTTCCCCAGCTTCAAGAAACAAGTAACAAAAACCTTCAAATCCTGGGGCCTAAATATTTAATAGTAATTTAATAGTAAAATGTACCTAGATCATCACCATAATAAGGATTAAAAAAAAAACACTTTGAGTAAAATCTTTGAATGAACAGACTTTTATATCACGTGGACTTAATATACTGATTCAATAAGAAACATTATAGGATAGGAAGAGATTTAATTTCTGTAGTACAGGACAGTTTACGAGGCAGAAGAGTCTGAAAACAGGATCTATAGCCCTTTGACCCTGATATGGGGCAATGCTTGCAATGCCAAGAATCAAAAGGAAACCCACCGTTTTGTGAATAGAAGTGGTGCTGGAAATTCACAAAGGAAATGGCTGAAGAGAGAAATTCCATTCACCAGCTTTTCTGTCAGTATGGGATTGATGTCAGTCTGCAAATACAAGAAAATAAAAATCTGCAAAACATGCCAAATTCTGTAGCCCTGGCTGCCAGAAGCATTGATGTCAACAGCTTTTCCTTAGAGACTGTGAAGCCTGTAGCAACTGACTTATTCTTCTGGAAAAAGAACATATAACGAAGCTCTTCCTCACCTGTTTTGAAATTTCCAAATCAGAAGGAACAACTGACTCAATGAAAGTCCTTAGACAGGACTCAGTTATCTATTGTAGCCTTTGTTTATTTTCCAAGAACATCAGGGCAATGGAAAGATCAATAGCAGCATTACGCCAATCCTAAACAAACCTGGAAGAAGCCCCCAAGTGTAACTGGAATATATGTATTCTTATAAGTAATACTTATACTGGAGTATAAGTATTCAACATGTGGAAATTTTCCAG
>JAUBNY010000215.1:823282-842002 GCA_032275445.1 Crypturellus soui
GGTAAACTTCAATTACTGGAATCCTTAAAGGTATGGAAAGTTTTCAGTCTCTCTTACAGTGTCTAGTATTCTGTTCCTGCTATCATCAGGAACTAATTCCTGCTAATATAAATTCTCATACATTTTTTGCTTTTCAAATAACTTCACCTTCGTAAAACTTTATATGGCTGATCTATTAATTTATCAGTCCATTAGCCTCTTTCTCTTCAGTCTTTTCCTCCTCACTTTCTCTAACCTACTCTCTCTTCTGCAACTCTTCACACTCCCTCTTTCACTTCCCTGTCCTTATTCCTGATATATACTCCTCTACCTTTCTCTACATTCCTCAGTGTCCATAGCTTTCTTACATACACATTCAGACCTCTGTCATTTCCTTTTATATGACACTTTCCAGACTGTCTTTATTCTGCTCTGTAGCTCCCCATTCTCTGGCCTTTTTGGAAGTTATTGAACTCACGCCTCTCAGTTTTGTAGTGCACTGTGTCATGCATTGATGACTCTCCTATGGTTCACATCTCTGATGTCCCTGCTTTCACCATCCCTATCCTCTCTAAGGTACTTTTTATAGCTCCCATTTCACAATTTATTACCAGATATTCCTTATTCCCTTTACAGTCACCCAGCCCATTCCCTACCCCTGATACCTTGTAATCTAAATGACTTATCTGTTTATAATTGTCTAAACAGAGATACAGCCATGAGGGCTGGAGACAACTTTGTTTTGAGCTGGAGAATACCAGAATTTACACTCACCTTCATCTTTATTACTTTTATTAGACGTCACAAAATATTATTATATTTCCATGATTTGAAAGATTACTTCAAGCTACTTCTGCTTCAGAAAGATCCTATGATGCCGCTTCTGCTGTATTCCTCCAAGAACTTTCCATCTGGTCTCCACCATGTTATTTCACCCTTCCTCTCTTTCTAAACTCCTCTCTTCTTCCTGACACCATCTCGGTTACTTCCTCCTCTTGATCTCTTACGCTCCAGCATAAAGAAATAGAGTGATAAATTATTTCTGCTCCTCTTTGCTGACCTATTTATGCACAGCAAAATCACCATAGCAAAAGTGCCTTAGAGGACAGCTTTACTTTTACATGGAGTGGCTGCTGGAAGATGTGGGCTATCTTGGCAGAGCACTGCCTGTGGTTTCAGCCCTAATGAATGCAGTGGGAATATGGACTGACATTCTGATTAAAGACAAATATATCTGATGTCATTAATCAAGCAAGAATGAATTAGAAGGAACCTCTAGCCCCTATCCTCAAAATAAACCTTAAACCAAAAGCTCAGCAATTGCTTACCCAGATGCATGATAAAATTATATGAACATTTGACCTTGAAATCAGTCCTTGGCTCCTTTGTAAAGTAGATGCTGTTGTGGATTTTTTTTTTCCATAATACCACATTTCTTTTTTTGTTTTCTTCTGGCTGATTCATAAGCAGTGACATCTGAAGGCCAAAAGTCCAAACAGCACGTGCAAATTCAAGCCATGCATCATAAGCATTGTGCTCGTAAGAAGGCAAAGGTTGATAAATCCCACATAATCCATCCTTCTCAGCTAGTTCCAAAGTTCAATGTGCCTCATTTGTTTATTGATTATCTTGTCATGTAGACTGCAGATCTTCTGCTAGATATGTCCAGAATATGAAAGTTTGACCTCCTCATTCTCAATATAGATAGGGAAACCAGTTCAGAACAAGTAATGTGGATATCCAGAGCAAGTAACATGGATATTCAAACCCTTCATTTTTTCCCCCTTAGTCTTTGAAATGGTAGCACTGCTTCCCTTGAACTTAGAAATAACACAGTTGTTTCCATGAAAATTAAGGGACTTGTTAAGAAAATATTGTGTTATAATTTTGGTCTGTCTTCATTTCCGAGCTTTCTTGATTCTCCCTTCTCCATTGTGTGCCTGGTGTACATGTAATGCGTAGCTGTCACTGTAAATGAATAAGGACACTCTGTCCCTTGACAGAGCAGGTAGCTACCTCACAAGGTACATAAATTTCAGCTTCTCACTGTACCTCCAAACGTTCTCTGGGACTTCAGGGTCTCTCAGTCTCACATCAGGCAGTTCTGAGGCCTAGGATTCTCCCAATAAAAGTCCTAATTCCTAAATGTGACAGAACTTTATTTTTCTTGTAACTTCAGATTTGTTAGGCTTGTGTGGTAAAAGACTCTGCTTCAGTGAGTTTTTCTTTCTAAGGCTTTCTAAAGCATAATACTGAAGGGGTAGCAGAACAAAGAAGAAGGAATCAGACATCATCTAAATCCACTGTTCATAAGAGGAGATGATGGCACAAACTGAATTGCTTTGCACTTTTGATGACCTGCAACCATCTTGTAAGAATGACATCATTTTTTTCTCTTTTTCCGCAAACTCTTTTGGCTGATGAGAGCAAAGGAAATACCTCTATTTGCTTTCTGCTATCGTACAGGGAAAGCATTCACTAGAACGTTCACTAGTCTTACTCAAGGCAGAGTTCAAATTTGACAGAAAGCTGATGGTTCTTTCATCATTGTAAATTCCTGGTCCTTGTTGCAGTGAAAAAAATATTTTGGTGAAGAAAACAATAAGCATCGTCAGTTGGAAGATTCACAGTTTTAACCCAGAATCCTAGATGAGTTATGACTTGTACAATTATCATAAGAAAACAGTCTTAACATGAAACAGTGGGAAATCCTATTTAACTTTTAAGGGGAAAACCTCCTGTCATTACCAGGAGACTTCTCAGAGGCACTGGCAAGAGAAGGGACATCACTTATTTCAGGTCTTGTGCACTGATTGGTACCCTGACATGATAATCTGGCAGAGTTTGCCTGATAAATATACACTAACAAAATTCAGGTAACCAAATCTGACCCTTGTTGAGATCCCAGGAGCTTAGGTATTGTTCAATCTACCTCAAATATTTCTCTTCTGTAGACCCTGGTTACTCTCCTACCTGAGGGAGGAAAATCTGGTAATCACATTGGTAATCTGGTACTGGATAAAGAGTTATAGGCTCTCCATCATTTTGCAACTCATAAAACTGTTTATGCCTGTGTTTATGATACCTGATAAATTGTTAGCAAGTCAAAAATAGCGTTTTTCTTCACTCTACAAACACCAGTGGAAGCACATTAAAAGGCAATAATACATCCATCTAGGTGTGCCTTTTCTTTTAAATTAAGGTATTTGATAGGTAGTTAAAGTAGACACAAATTGTGGGATACTGAAAAGGTGAAAGTGTGGCTCTTGAAATAGAAGGTGCATGCGGAATTTGCGTTGTCTCCCCGGGAAAGTTAAATGTCAAATCAAGATTTAATATACTTGATGGGAAGCCTCATTGTTCAGAGGGCCCTTTCTTCCTGAGAAGCCTGTAGGAAGCCTACAGGAAGAAAATTCTTCATTATTGTTACAGAAGAAAGGGTAGGATTGGCTCCCAGAATATGAAAACTCTCAAGATCTTGTGAGCACCATGGAGTCCCTTTTACGCTATCTGTATTCCATATATATGCTTTGTGAGACAGTCTTTAGTAGCAAAGAGGTTTTCCTAGATTAGACTATTCCTAGAATATCTTGAAGAAATCATGGTACTGGAGGGTAATATTTACTTTCCTAAGGTTTCTTTTCAATAGAGTATCAAAGGAAAGCTGCATTCTTCTTCCCCTTTTCCTTCTTCCCCTTTTCCTCTTTCTTCTTCTTCTCCTTTGTCCTTTATTTCTCAATTTATTACATTTATTCTGAGGATCACTGGAGACTGAAGATTCTGGCAAATGCAGACAAAAAGAAGTGGCACTACAGATGTGCTACATCCATGTATACATTTGCCATGAGTCCAGCATGAGTCCAGTCCATTTTACATTATGCATTAAACAGATTTGGTCACTGTTCAGTACAGTGTTTCTGTTCTTAACCCAGAAAGTGTGCTTTCTGTATTTACACTTCCATCAGTGCTACTGAATTTGCATGAAACCAATATTTATATTATCTGTGATGGTATAAATGAGGATATTTGGCTGAAGAGTAAGTCTATTCTTACGCTCTAAATAAGTTTATCAAATAAGTTATTTCTTTAAAGAAGAAATAATTTTCCTAAAAAGAGGTGAAATACAAATAGAATTCCATTTCCCAGGAATTGAAGATTTTTCTTTTGTATTATACAAGGAAGAAAAATTATAACACATGCAAAGTATATATAAAAATGAGAAAAAAAAGCTAACTGAAATATTCATACAACTGAAACTTTTATTTATCTAAACTGCTTTACTTACTTAAATTGTTGTTTGACAATTGAAAAGAAAAAAACTGCATTCTAAAATTCTTTTTTTTTTTTTTGTTTAACTGGGAGAAACAGATTTCCATGGAAAAAAGCCTCAGACTCTTGGGAAGAGTGGTGATTCATTATCCTCACGTTTAAACTTTATCAATCAAGCTAACTTGCCTAAAGTGCTTTGATGATAAATACTTGATTTTTCCCTTTTGAAACCACCCCCACAGATGTGATTTTGCTATTGAATTTAAAGTGGTTTATTGCATTGTTCTATTTTAAGCAATTTTAGGAAAATTTAGGAAAAACAGCTCTTCCTCCTTACTCTATGGATTATATTCTGACTACTATACGAATTTTATACTAAATATTTATACTAAATAAAAATTACAGGATACATCTCAGAAGCATTTCACAGACTGTATGAAAAATACATAATTTCCTGGGTTTTTTTTTATGCTTGAGAACTGCAGTGGGCTTAGTCTCCATACACTGTTTTTTTCCATATGCAGGGTGTGATGTATAATTCCAACTATTTAGTGTTGCCTTGCTAATAAAGGATAATGATATGCCACCATATACCAATACAATTTATGAATAATCATCAAATAAAGGTTTGCAAAAGGAGCAAAATAAACAGGCAAGCTAACAACAGCAACAGAAAACCTTCCTTCTTTTACAACTTTCCTCTCCAACGTCTGCCCTTGAAATTAAATCAAAAACATGGAAAGTATTAGCATCAGAACATTGTGAACCAGCTGTTTCTTACAGCTGACTAATTAGTCTGCATAGCCAGCAAATCAAAAATATTTTTTACTACTTAGACAAAACAATCCTACAGGAATTTACATGTCAGTGCGAATCTGAGGGGTAGCCCCTGTTTGAAACAGTAGCTCTATGCAGGCAAAAGGACTGAGAGGTATTGGAGGTAAGAGAAGACCCACTCCACACCTGCCTTGCACCATTTCCTCCTACCAGGCTCTTCACTGTCCTTTGGATGGGCAGGAGCAAATCTCCAATGCCTTATAAGCCTCTTTGCTCTGATTTTTTTCTGCTCTTTAAGTCCTGTGAACCCAAGCTGGAAAAGTGAAAGGTGAGGAAGGGCATGTATGCTGCCTGGAAGCTGTTATATGAAAGTGTCTTTCTGTGACCCTGCAACTCAGTTAATATTTTCCATATCAGGCAAATCTTGACATGGGCTTAATTTAATCCTTTCCTAGAAATGTAAAAATGACAGAAAAGTATTTGATGTTGAGGCTTTATCCATTACAGCAACACTGCCCATGACTAGCTCTAGGTTATACAACACTCTTGTGTCTTTTACTTTCTTTTCTATTATACCATGACCTTCCCAAATTCTACATACTTTAAAGTATTTCCTGTAATTTAGAATGCATCAAGGTTTGTTTGTGTATAGCAAATGAGGCTAAAACTGAACTACTGCTGCACTTAGGTTTAGGTGTCTCTGTTGAAATAAACTGCCGTAACAGGTAGTTTGCACCTGCTGTGTCCATACAGAGCGGCAGGCCCAGTCGCAGGGCTCTGCTCAGTCCTGATGCCCTGGCTAGTGAAATAAGGGAACAGGGCAGAGAGCTCTTCTAGCCTTCTAGGTTTCCATTCTGTGGAAATGGATGAGAAGGAGGGAAGACGAACAGTGGTTCTTTGGATCTTAAATGAGGATAACTGGGGATCTGCTCATAATGTTCTCGCAGACATGGGAAGTGGGAAGCAGGGCAAATCCCAATGGACTAAAGAAATCTCTTAAGTGTTGTTCTGGGTTATGGAGTAGGTACCATTTTTTGTTCTGTGTCTGTACAGAGCCTAGCACAAGTTAGTTCCTGTACACAGTGGAGACTTGAGGCTAAACATGAAATGCAAATGTGCAAGAACTGTAGCAATTAATGCTTGGAAACAATTAAGAAAGGTGTTAATTCCCCTTTGCCAGATGCTGAGGTCAATCTGATATGACTTGGACTGGGTCAGTGTAAATTAGCTAAGATCTAAGAAACGAGCCCTGAGCACGGCCCACTGTTCCATCCACCTGAGCAGGATGGCAGATAAGCAGAAGATCATTTCTTTTAAATTCATAAAATAAAATGAAATAAATAGAAATAGAGGTAGCAAGAAAACTGTGAATTAAATGTGTAAAATTAGTCAAAACCTTTTTAGATTCCCAAAGATCTGTGCAAAGAATCTCCTAATCAATTTCTGTGACCACACTAAAGATTTCTGATTATTTAGGATGATCACAGAAAATCTTTCAGTACACACAGGTGACCAGTGATCTTAGTCACTGTGAGTGACTTAGTCACTTAGTCATAGTGAGAAGAATTGCTCAGTCTGAGCAATAGTTCTTAATAATTCTTCTCATAGTGAGAAGAATTTTCAGTCCAGCCCACTCACCACTCATCTACTCCCACTTCATCAGTTTGTCTAAAAGGATTTTATGAGGGGGGACAGTGTTAAAAGCTTTGGTTTTTATTAACTTTTGTTGTTGTTGTTGTTGTTAAAAGTCAAGGTAGACAACATCCACTGTTCTCCTCTCATCCACTAATCCAGTCATATCATTATAGAAAACTATCAGGTTAGATAAGCACGTTTTCCCCTTCATATGCCTTAATATTATTCTGGAACAGTTGTTTCATCACCTTCCCAGAGATCAAAGGGAGGTTGACTACAGTGACCTGCAGTTCCCCAGATCCTCCGTTTGCCCTTTTTGAAGATAGGAGTGGTATCAGCTGTCTTCTAGCCTTCAGGAACACCATGACCTTTCAAATATTAACAAGTCCTTGCAATACCAGCCAGCACCCTCAGCGCTTGTGCATGCATCACATCAAGGCCCATGGACTTGTGCATATTCAGTTTGTTTAATTGGTCCCTAACTTCATTCTCCTCCACTGAATCTCAAACTTCCTTGCTCCACCAGTAGCAGAGGCTTGGGATAATCAAAGGCTGGTTTTACAAGGTAAAGAAGGCATTTGCCTTTTTTTCACCAGGACTATTGCCCAGCTCTGCAGCAGTCTCACATTTTCCCTAGACTTTCTAGTTGCCTTTCATGTCTTTGCCAACTTTAACTCTAGGCTTTAGGTCCTGTAATACCATCCTCCCTTGCTCAGATGGCGTTTCTATACTTCTTCTGGGTTTCCTCTCCATGCTTCTACCTCTTTCCATGTTCGTGTTTTGCCAGGAACTGTTTACTTGTGCATACAGGTCTACTGCCTTTCTTTGATTTCCTGCTTGTTGGGAGTGGATCCTTCTTGACATTGGAGAATGTGATCCTTGAACAACAACCAGCTCTGCTGGATCTATCTTCTCATCAGAGCTGTATTCCATTGGATTCTTCCAAACAGGTGCCCGAGTAACCTGAAGACTACTCTCCTGAGATTGTGATCCTACTTTTTTGCTTTTTTTCTTCCTCGTAGGAACGTGAACTCCACCATCTCATGATCACCTCAAACTGCCTCGACTTTCAAAACTTTGTCAAATTCTTCCTTGTAAAAGAAAAAGTCCAGCAGAGAGTGTCTCTCCTCATTGGAGATCTATTGTCATCTCATTGTTATCTATGTTAGGAAGTTGTTATCAATGCATTCCTGAAACCTCCTGCATAGTTTATGCCTTGCTGTGTTGTCCCTCCAGCAGATATCAGAGTAGTCCTCCATGAGGACCAGGACTCATGAAAGTGAGGTTTCTTTTGGCTGTCTGAAGCAGATCTCATCTACTTCATCTTCCTGTTCTATAGTAGACACCGACTACAATGTCATCCACCTTCATCTGGAAGGAATCCTGGCACACAAGCTCTCAACTGGTTCCTTGTCTGTCCCAATACAGAGTTCCAGGTTCCCTATTTAAGTCATAGATGGCAGTTACCCTGGCTTTTTGTCCTGTATCCATCTGGCAGCACTCTAGTTGTGTGAGCTATCCCTCCACATCTCCAAGATCCCAGTAAGGTCATAACTCTGTATTTCCACACATAGTTCTAATTCCTCTTGCTTGTTTTTGCATTTTCATTTTAACAAAGAAGTCACACAAACCTCAGTTCTGAAGCCTGTCCTTGTTAAATCAAATTCAATGTCACAAATGTTTATATAACCAAGGATAATTAGTACATCTCTAATCACTTTTGCTGGCAGTCTATGAAAGAACCGAATGCTTCCACTCTAGCTCTTTAATCTAAAGTAAAGAAGAAGTCATTGTTATGTAATCAAAACTATAAATATTGAACACAAAATTACCAATAAGGTTATGTACTAATATGTCTCTAGAAACAATAATAATTGTAAAAAAAAATACATCACTCTCATTCTAAGCGAAGTTACGAACTGAGAGGGTTTGCAGAATCTTCATTGGAAAATCCCCTCAGTTCTGTAGCATGTGTTTGCACAGTAAAAATTAAACAAATATTGACTAGCTCTGAGTACCATGTCAGTAACATTCTTCTCGGTGGTAAAATAGTCCCTGAGATTATCATAGAGAGTTTGAGAATAAAAGATATGTATAAGCAAATGAAAAATTTACTCTGACAGCAACTTTTTTTCTTTAATTCATCATATCTTAAAGAATTCTGTTTCATAAATGGGATCCTGGCCTGCATCAGGAAGAGCGTTGCCTGCAGGTCGAGAGAGGGGATCCTCCCCCTCTCCTCAGCTCTAGTGAGGCTGCACCTGGAATATTGTGTGCAGTTCTGGGCTCTGCAGTACAAGAGGGACATGGAACTTCTAGAGAGGGTCCAGTGTAGAGCCACGAAGATGATTAAGGGACTGGAGTATCACTCATATGAGGAATAACTAAGCAAGCTGAGCCTGTTTAGCCTGGAAAAGAGAAGACTGAGAGGAGATTTGATGGACATGTTCAAATACCTGAGGGGAGAATGTAGGGAGGGTGGAGCCAGGCTCTTCGAGGTGGTGGTCAGTGACAGGACAAGGGATAACGGGTATAAGTTGAAACACGGGAAGTTCCATCTCCATGTGAGGGAGAACTTTGCTGTGAGGGTGACAGAGCCCTGGAACAGGCTGCCCAGAGAGGTTGTGGAGTCTCCTTCTCTGCAGATCTTCCAAACCCACCTGGATGCCACCCTGTGGCATGTGCTCTAGGTGTCCCTGCTTGAGAAGGGGAAATTGGACTAGATGATCTCTAGAGGCCCCTTCTAATCTCAACTATTCTGTGATAAATTTTGGCTAGGTAGACCATTCTTCAAGAGACCTTGACTTTCATTTCTTTCACAATCTTTCACAGTTGTTGGGGAAAATATCATACAGCTTAAATCTTTTTGTTTTCCTTTTTGTGACATAATTTATTGAGGTTTGTTATATTTGTTTTACTTTTGTCTTTAGACATAAACAAGAAAATGTGTATAAATTTTTAAAAATAAAATATTTATTAGAAGAACATCAGACAAACAATTGTGTACATTGATTTTTAATTTTATGCATTTCATAAGGGAGGATGATTATCCTTGAGGGATTTTCTGCTTTTTATTGGATCTATATATTGAATGGTCCTCAAAACCAATAGTTTTTCAAATGATACCCGAAGAATTTAATGAATTCAGAATAGCTATGCAAAACTTTTGGAACCAATTATAGATGTATAAATAAAATGTTATTTGACTATTCATTATTTTGAGTAGTACCTCCATAAACTGTGCATCCACTCTTTCTTTATATATGCTGGTCTTTTATAGGGAAAAGCTTTCTCTTCTATTTTGTATATTATTTGTCATTTTTCTGTTCAGATACATTCTAAAGCTGGGATAAGATGCAGGCATATATTAGCATCTCTCCATGATCATCCTACCCACATCCTAGGTTACACACAAAGGAAATCCAGGTAGTTGACTCCAGTGCGGAGAGCTGTGTGTGAGCCGGGATGGTCCTATACTTCTTGTTTAAGATGATACACAGTGCCAATTCTTGCCAGGTGACTCAGATGCGATGGAAATGTTGCAGTCTTTCCCACCATTTGCATTCAGATTATTTTCCAGATCATATGGAGAAATTCCTTGTTGATTCTAAGTGAGGCCACAAAGTTAGAACATAACTCTGCCACTTCTGTGTAATAGTATAGACAATATTTTTGGTAACCAGTGACTTAAACTAATATTTTCCTCATTTCACCACTTCTCCCGATGTATTTTTAAAGTCATTCTGATTTCTTTTCATACTTTTTGTCTAGAATTTACTCTTTTCCTGAATATCAGGCTTCAAGTAACACCGAAATCATTCCATGCCACAAGCCTAATCGATGCTTTTAAATCACCTGGAACAATAGAATCTGCCAATACGCTACCTCCTTAAAGTCCATTTTTACTTACCTGTCATGCTTCCATTCTCTACGTCAATGTATAGTTGTTATCTCTTTCTGAGTTTTATTGTAAAGTATTGATACTGTGTCGTTTTCCTGCTCTCCTTACTTTACGTCTCATACCATACACAAACATAATTTCTAGCATCAGCTAGACCGCACAGCATCAGCTGTGATGCCCACAATATGTTGTGCCTTATTTATATTAACTTAAAGAATCATTTAGAATTTTTACATACATATATAAATATATATATTATATTCAAGAGCCTTGCTCATTTGCAGTTTTTTTCTTCACAAAAAATATTTAAATATTTCACTAATGATGGGCTCCTTATAAGAAAACCATCCATGCTGGAACAACTCACTTCCTTGTAAATAACTATATATTATAGATATGATAGAGAAATTAAAATTAATAATTTTTCTTACATAGCTGTGTGTCTTTAAGACATCTGATCTTCACTGTTTGTATCAATAACTATGTTAATGCTCCTAAACCCTGCAATAATGCTTCCAAAGATTCCCTATGATCAAAATTCAGACTGAGATCCTTTTTGCTCTACTGCAGGTATCTATTTAAAAAGATGACCAAGTTATTGGTGTTATATTTTGTATCCCTTTTTGCCAAAACCTTTATTTCAAGGTTATAAATGAATAACCCTCTGAAAAAAACAGTATAGGCCAACTCATTCCTTTAGGGGATTATTTTAGACAGCTGCACAGCAAATAAGTGGTATGAGGCTTATTTACACATGGTCACTGAAGCATTCATTTCACTGATTTTTATGACAGCAAAAGGTCTTTGAAACTTAGATCCAGAAATTTTGAGCTGAAGTTAAAAAGAGGATTTTATATCTCCACCCCTAAAAACTATTAAAAATTCAATTGAAGGTTTTGTTGCCAGGATAGATAGATACAGTGCTGTTCTATATCCTGGATGATATTGATCCGAGATGCTGCCTTTCTATGTTTCACACTGTAATCAGAATATATATTTGCAAAAGTCTTACTAGCATATGGCATTGCTTCTGGGAAAGGTGAAAGTAAAACACTCAGAGTTCTTTTTAACAAAAATGTGAAAGTAATACCGTGACTAATGCTACCAGAGGGTTACACAGGTGAAATGGATAAATGTTAACATGATGATTTTGTGACTTCAAATTAAAAGAGGTAGGGTGTGATTCTCATACCTATTGAATGCTTTTTGACTTCATTGAAATAATTGTATTGTAATTTTAGCATTTCTTAATTTCATCTCTTCTAAATTTCAAAGTTAGGCCTCTAAGTATGAGATAGTTTTTATGCAGGGAGTTATCTCCAGAAAGTGCTTTATCCCATCTAAAAAGAATCGTACACAGACTACTCTGCATTTGTCTCAACTAGAATGACTAGTTTGGATGCAGAAATAAACTGTTCTAAAGCTGGTTATCACAGGATGCCACCAACCTTAGGTATTTAAGTGTGAGTTGCTAAAAATTGAGGCATCTAAAATTAGTTTCCTTTTTTGAAATGTTCAGTTTTAATGAAAAGAGCAGAAGAAATTAAATATTATGCTAATTTTCAAGTTGTACCACAATGAGACCTAAATTAAACAACAATATATCAAATTGTCTCATTCAACATTAGCTTTTTGCTACTTGTTTACTGCCCACACAAGTTTAAAATGCACATACAACAACAAAATAGTAAGCACAGTTAGGGTGATATTATTATTATTATTATTACTATTAGTGATATTGCTGGAATATCATGATGATTTTGAAAAAAATATTGTTTTAATTGTAAAGAATTCAGAAAGACAACAGCAATACCAACTCATGCTGAGTTCTGGAAAATTTTCTTACATTAATAGCCTCATGAAAGTCACCTTATCTGGTTAATCCAAAAAGTAGGCTAAAAAAAGGAGAGTTCTCTTACTCTGTAACCCTTTTATCAAACCCAGCGCACTAGCAGAAGAAGACCAATCAACAGCACATAAGGTCAGAGAGAGTAGAGAAGAGGCTGCCGATGATATCTTGTGACAACAGTAGAGTCTGACTCCATCTGCCTGGGCTCAAAGCCTATGGGATGTTTCTGCAGGGCAGGCTCCTAATGTTGTGTGAAACAAGTCCTGACTATGCAGATATGAAAAAGAGTAGTAACAGAAAAGTTTAAGATATGAAATCATTACTCTGAATTTCTGGTTACAAAAACGCATTCTGATGTTGGTTATAGTGTTTTTTCTCATAGTAAAAATAGAAAAAATTCCAGGGACTCAAAATCACTTATATCATTCTTGAAGAAAGTGTACAAAATTTCAATTGTCCAGTTCACAGTTTTTAGAATGAAACAGACAGGAATGAAAACATTGTCTTAATGACCTTGATCTCCTGTTCAACAATGTTCCTCCTTATAAACATATTGGCAGTCAGATATAGTTTGTATTGTTGTATTAGCAATGTTATTATCTATTTTATAAGTTATTATAATAATTTTTTAAGAGTTATGGTTATTTAATGTAAATAAAAAAAAAGTATCAGTAATACTGACTTTGAGGAATAATCTCGCAACTTTAAAATTCTTTAGTTGAGAAGAATTACTGGAATCAGGTACCATTATGGTAAATGATACATTTTCAGTTGATTTATTAGTTAAAAGCAAAAAAGATCCTTCAACTCTTTTCTAAAAATTAAAAAGTTTTATAAACTTTTCATAGAAGAAGAAAAGCATGATATTTTATGAACACATAATTATTCAGTTTCCTTCCAACTAACACATAATGGAAAACAAAACAAAACCAAACCCTACTTAAAAAGTAGAGGAGTAAGATGGGATAAAGAACTACTTAAATAAGCTGATTTACAGGACTCTGAGATCTGTCACATCAACATAGATATATATGCAGTGTTCTAGATTAAGTCCACTTACATAAATGAAGTTTATGTATACTGTCAACAGTCAACAATAGTTTGCAAGCTTACCACAATACTATCCTTGAGGGTAAATCTGTAAATATTAGGACTTCTCACAATTTAATTCAAACTATTAAAAAATTCTGTACAATTAAAGATCACCTACATCTCACAAACAGAATGATTTATATTATTTATCTGTCCATTCATCCACTTTAAGAAATCTTTCCTTGTCCTTTGAAAAAGTAAATTGCATTTCTATATCATTCTGAAATTCTACATCATTCTGAAATGGATTTACGTTTAGCAAATAAATGAATGTTGTTGCATTTACCACCACACCTTATTGTCCTATTCTTGGTATCACTCTGATTCTGTTCTGCGCTATCTACCTATGGCTTTTCAGTTCTTCTTCAAAATATAGTAAAGACAGTGAAATGTGAGTGACAATATGTTCCTAGTCCCTATTTGCACACATATTTGTCAATCCTGATAGAAACAATGATCAGCCAGCAGAATCATTTCTTTAAAGTACCTTGCTTCGATAGTTAGTCCCTGAGGTCTCCTGAATCATCAGTTCTAATCAAAGCTCAAAGCAGAGAACAAATTCTCCTTTAGCTCATTTCTTCCCTTAAATGCTTCTCTCTTAAATCTATCTGTAGGTAAAAGCCTTTCATAATTGCAAAATATCATGCTCAGAAAATAATTTTTAAGTGTAAAAATTTGCTGTAGAATAAAAATAAGTATCATAGAAGATGAGAGATAGGTCAAGTGATGGGAGATAGGTCAAGAGATAGATCAAGGATGATCAGGAGCCTGGAACATCTACCCTATGAGGAGAGGCTGAGGGAGCTGGGCCTGTTCATTTTGGAAAAGAGAAGGCTGAGAGGGGATCTAATCAGTGTGTACAAGTACCTCAAGGGAGGCAGTGAGGAGGATGCGGTTGGCCTCTTTTCAGTGGTGGCCACCGACAGAACCAGAGGAAATGGCCACAAACTTAAGCATCAAAAGTTCCACAGGAACTTAAGGAAAAATTTCTTGACAGTGAGGGTGACAGAGCCCTGGATCAGGCTGCCCAGAGAGGTTGTGGAATCTCCTTCTCTGGAGATCTTCAAGACCCACTTGGATGCGGTCCTGTGCCACATGCTCGAGGTGGTCCTGCGTGTGCAGGGGGGTTGGACTAGATGATCTCTAGGGGTCCCTTCCAACCTTAGGGATTCTATGATTCTAAGTGGACAAGTGTGTAAATGGCTTTCAAGTCAGTCATATTTTGGAAAACATGTGTGCTCCGCATGTGCTAAAACTGTGCTGTCTAGTGCATCATCCTGACATCACTAGAGCCAACTTGTGATGGTTACAATACATCAATTTGTTAATATCAACCAAAGATATCATGGCGTTATTCAAATATTTTTGTTAGAATGATTTTTTTTTTTTTTTCATTTGGGCTCTCTCAGAAAGCCTTTGCCCTCAGGTAGAGGACAATGTATAGAAATGGGATGGAGGAATTTGAAGAATCTCCTGTCTTTTCTGATGTCATTCTGCTCTGTCCCACTCAGTGTGTCCATGAGTAGGGTAACTGTGAGGACTACAGGAGAGATCAGGAATCTGCTGAAGGCAGTGTCTTGGAGTGGCCTCTATGAGATCACTCTTGGGCATTTTCTCCACTCCTCACAGCCTTTGCACACTGTAAGACACACACAGACCAGAGCTAGCTTGCTAAATGGCTGGAAATGAATTTTATTGTCACTAAGATCAGGGTTTACCTTAGGAAGCTTCATTGTGAAATATGGAACAAACTCCACCCACTAAACAGAGTGATAGATGTACATAGTGTACCTACTTTTGGAATAGCTTCACAAAATCTTTTATTCATTTCTCATACAGAAGAATATTTTTCACAACACTGATGGCCCATAAAAATAGCTCACAGGACATATTCAACAAAAAAAAAAAAAGAAAGAAAGAAAAAAAAGAAACCAAGACCATTGACCATAAACTGCATAATTTGATGTAGAATACCAAGGAAATGAAAAGTATACAATATTGATCAAATATAAAAATATAGGTGTTTATTTTATGCAGGTCTTTACATACATCAACAAAACTGTATGATTGTATTGTGATGAAATATCTTGTATTCCATCAATAATGAAGATATGAAATAGCAGATGAGATATGTTGATATATTTAAAGAACCAAATCCAAATTATATCAAAGCTTCTTACAGAGAACCATGGATAATTTATGTTAGTTTCCAATACCTCTTACAGAAAGAAGGAAGCTATAGTGGAGGAGAAGAGAGTTAATGTTGTGCCAATATTTAAGTGGAGTGACCCTTATAAGTATAGACACCAGCCTGATTAATTCCAGGCAAAATAATGGAATATGGGATAAGAGACACAAGTAAAAAAAAAATTAGAGGAGGGTAATTAATACCAGTCAAGTGCTGGTAGCATACAAATGGATATACATAAACCATGGCAAGGGCTTGTATTTGCATGACATGTTGATTGATAAAGCAAAATTGTTTAAAATGACATGATCCACATTAGATGGATGAAGTAAGCTGATGAAATGTTTCTTTTTATAACTGTAAAGCAGAAGCCCTCTTGAGGGCATGGGTAACCAGTAGAATTCATAGGCATCTTTCATCTAAACAAAGAATTCTTTTCAAGTCAACATTAAAGAAGAAAGCAAAGAGTTAACTGAATGTACATACTACCAGGTTTTAGGGGAGAGGTAAAAAACAAAGAGGGTCATCATATTTGGAATTTTTTTTTCACCTTGACATAAATAATATGAATTTAACATAGGTAAGCATGAAAAAAAATGTTAAAAATACCTTGATTTTCAAAGGACTTTTTTAAAGAGATTTACCAGATATAGCAGATGAGCTGTAAGTCTCTGATTTGACACAGTTGCACTTCTCTGCCCTTGGTTTTCTAAACAGTAAGATGTAAGTAAGTGCAGATACTTTATTATACTGCTATGATTAGCACACTGCATCTATTACTGTTTTTTCATAATGAGAAGTGGTAGATAGCTAGAATGACCATTTCAGTGGGTATTTAGATACTTTAAAAATTGATTGTCTTAAGCAGAAAGACACATAATTTTAAGTATGCATTGATATTAACACCCACATTAATATACACTTTGTGAATTTTGAGCAGATTGAGCAGATTTTGACTATGAAATTTCATTCTGGAATTGTTTTTTATAGGTTGATTCATTTCTATATAATTGGTATTATTTTTTATTATACATTTTTTGCATTATAAAATCAATAATTTTTATATCAGTGTGGCTTGTGTGGCTTGAAATACCTTAAGAAATTGTAGAATCATGGAATCATTCAGGTTATGAGGACCTGCAAAAAGTCTCTGATCCAACTCCTCATGGCAAAGTGGACTCTGAGGTCAAATCAAGTTTTTCAGGTCTTGATCCAATTAGATCTTAAAAACTTAAAAAGGATGGAGAAGGCACAACTTCTCTGAACAACCTGTTATAATACTTGTCTGTCTTCATGGAGAAGTTTCTCCTTTTATTCAAAACTTCTCTTACTTGAATTTATGTTCCTGGTCCTTGTCCCTTACCACTCATCAATGTGAAGAGTCTGGCGCTCTCTCTCTCTTGTGTGTCTCTTTGATAACTTCCTCATAGTTCTGGTTCAAGGCATTAAATGTTGTGTTGCAATTTTAGTCCTTTGCACAGCATAAGCAACCTCTTTGTTTAAAAACTAGAGCCATAATCCTTCCGCTAGCAATCGTTTTAGCACAAGTCCTACTAAAGTTCATTGGGGATTTCACTGACATCTATATGCAACATATATACACAAGTATGTCAATTTTTATAGCCTAACACTAAATAAAATATTCGCATAGTTTAACAAAGGAAAAGTCAAAACATGACCTGATAAGGGGGAGGACAAGATATGGATGTCTTCTTCAATCTAGTAGAGCCCAGCAAAATGTCAGGGTTTGCTGAAACCAAGCCAGTTCATACCGGAAATAAGGTGTACAGTTTTAACACTGGAGATAAATAGTGCTTCAGACAAACTGCCTGAGGTCATGGCATATTCTTCTGGCAATTTTAAGCAAGACTGAATGCTTTTTTTCTTTCTTTTCTTTTTTTTTTTTCCATACAAGATATGCTCCACTTCAAACAGGAATTAAATCAGGAGAGTCCTGTGGCTTGTTTTATGCAGGGGGTCAGACAAGATGATCACAATGGTCTCTTTTGGCCTTAATATCTATGAACCTAAACGGAACATAGCACCAGGAGAACTGAAACACCTTCATAGATTTAATAAAAGCCAAAAGCATATGACTGACCTGGAGGCAATTTGAGAGCTACTAGCATGACCGACTGCTGATAGTGCAGACCTCTGCCGACTGGCCAAGTACAGGAGGACACATTTCACAACTCGACATCTGGGATCTCAGATACTTGTGTGTAGCACAAATAGCAATGCTGTAGGCTAGAGAAGAGGAGAAAAGCTTTAAGCTAACAGGAATGTGAGTTTTTTTTAAAGAATAAATGGAAGAAAATTTGGTTTGACTAATTTAATCTCTTACCATTAAATTAAAGAATAGGGCCTGTAATTTGAGTATTGCACTACTTAGCTTTTTTTTATAAATAAATATTTAGCATTTATGAACATTACATATCAAATTTATTCAAACTCTGACACTGATACTTATTTCAAATTTTTAGCTGGAAACCTTGTTATTAACTTTGCTGTAGAAAACATGGAAAAATAAAGGAAGAAGACATATCTATAGAAGACATAGTGGCTGAGCCTGTATTTTTCATTTCCACATCTCTGCACATAGTGAATTAGACAATTTTATTACTTCATAGTCACTTTCATTTCCTTGACCACCTCAGCTCTATTAATTTCTCACACACTGGAATCACATCACTAATTTCAATATATTTACCTGTGATTTAAAATGAGATATTTCATGGAGACAGGGGGTGGGATTGAGCTTCTCTGAATTTAAAAGTACAAAGAAAGCATAAATGTCTGTTTCTGGTTTACTCATCCAGGGCTCTCTCAGCCATCAGTAAAGGGGAACTGGCATTTTTGAAGTGTGATTTGTCTGCTCTATTTCTGTTGGGTATTTGAGGATGAGATGAATTTCTCAGATTAGTATTTTTTAGCCTGGAAAAAAAGACGACAGGGAAAGGATATGAAATAGTGTGGGACTACAAAATCATGAATTGTCCACAAAAAGTGAAAAAGCATCTGTTTAGTCAT
>JAUBNY010000215.1:850667-865961 GCA_032275445.1 Crypturellus soui
AGACGCTCCTCTTAATGCATCCCAGGATGCCATTGGCCTTCTTGGCCACGAGGGCACACTGCTGCCTCATGGTCAACTTCTCGTCCACCATGATGCCCAGGTCCTTCTCTGCAGAGCTGCTCTCCAGCAGGTCAGTAATATATCTCTATTAAGAGATGAGTCCAACCACCATCAGTCCCTCTAACATTTGAGGATCAGCTGGAAAGGAAGGGGATTCATCTCTTAACAAATTTGCCCCTGCAACAAACCATAACAGACCCTTATTCAGAGTGTCTAGCTATCTCAAAATTACTGCTGTATTATTATCGACATCAGCATTAGATATTTCACAGCCACCAACCTAAGAAAAATATATATATGTATTTTAATTCTGTGGTTCAGCCATGTGTCCCAGAAAAATACCTCTCCAAAATAAAATAGAAGAGTTGAGACTTAGTAAAATAAGACTTTCCACCAGAAAAGCCCAATCCCTTTAACTGAAAAAAAAATCAAGAGAAAATTAAATATTTCTCTAATTTTATAAATAATTTCATCTTTTTCTGCAACACATTCTATTTCTCAGAATCATCAATATGTTTTACTACTATTCATTTAAGAATTTTTAAAGACCTACTTTTCACTAGCAAGAAATAATTTAAAACACAGTCCCTTCTAAGCATGTTCATCAATATTTATTTCTTAATTTGTATCCCAACAAAATTTCTATCCTAATTGTAAGCAAGCAAATAATGAGCTTTTATTATACTAATATCTCATCACAGCTGAACTTCTCTTGAAGATTTGCGCTTTTTTTCATAAGCTTGCTAACACTTGTTTCATACTTCATCTGGTCTATACTGATCTCATATACATAGCTACCTGCTAAATATTTTGATTACAGATTCTCGTGTTTAAAACAAAGTAATCTCTTCTAACAGCTTCTGGCCATGGTGTCCTAGCAACATAATTCTCCCTTACTTCTCTTGATTTTGAATACAGAATAATTTATGGATACTTCAGCATTTTTGTTTGATTTTTTGTTTTATTTCAAGAAGTCTGACTTTTTCTCAGGAATGACTTATTTCCTTAAAAAGCTACAAGCCAAGATATGATCACAAATGGGAAATTTGAACTATCCTTTGGCAGGCAAAAGAGCACCTTAACCCCCTTGTAGTCTAATATGAATTCACTGGGGCCATATACATATACATATCCTCTGTGCATGAGGTTGGCAGGATCAAATAACAAAGGTGAAAAAGAAATTTCCTTTTAACAAGTATAATAAAGGTATGTAGTTAGTAGAGTAGCTACCTTCTCAATTTGAGAAATTACCATCTCCTTTGAAACACAGAAAGTACCTTCATTTTATTTGTTAAACATCTTTTTGTTTCTTGTAAATTAGTCTAAAATTCTACTCTAAGTAATATTTTTATTCTTTAAGGCAACGTATTAAATGTAAAGACCACAAAATATTTTCTTTCTGTTTGTGGCCTTCACATAGCCTTGTGAATTGCACTACACTAAATAATCTCCAGCTCATTACATTGCCATACTCCTTCCAGGCATTCCAGCCATTGGATCATCTAAGACACTAATTTTGTCATTCTTATCCTTCCATCAGCTCGGGTATCCAACAGACTTGAATTGTATTTATTTGGTCATCCTGACAATGTGAAACATCGGAATAATCATGCTATAAAATCTCTTTGTACAAAAGGCCTATTTAACAGGTGTCATCTTACTGTCTCAGCCCAAAGACGAAAAATCAATGTCTTTGATGCTTTGATGCTTGAATGCACAGGGAAATGCTGAATGAGCAGGACTGCTATTTCCAAGTCCTGAGATGACAATGTTTTTTCCTTCATATTCCATCCACTTTTAAGAGGATTGTACTTCTTTTTTTTCTGATGATCTAATCACATGAAATGTAATTGTTGAAACAGAAATGACTATTGTTTTACCAAGTCATGGATACATTTTCCTGCTATTTTTTATGTATTGACTTAAGATTTATTACATCCACTTAAAATGTCTCATAGATGACATAAAGAAGGTTCTGTAATGTCTTTGTCTGATGTCCATGTCCATGTCCAAACTGTAACTAGTTTACCATATTAACAAGAATGTTATCACACTTATAATGAGATTTTATATTGGATAAAGCAACATTTTCATCAGTTCCAGCTGCACCATCAGTTCACCAGTTCATCAGCTACATGAATGCCCAAGAATTTCTTCAGTAGTCTGAGACTTAGGAAAATACACAGGAGTTTTGATTATATTAGTATTCTAGCATTGTAATTTAAATGTATTCAAAATTTCTTCTTTCAAATACAAATCAAATTTGTTCTTATGTTAGAAACTTTTCCCTCTTGGCCAAAAGCCTCTTCAAGGAATACCCATCAAGTGTTAAGACTGAGGCTATTTAAAGACATTCATAAGACATTAATTACTTGAAATTTTAACTTCAGTTTTGACTGTTGGTAAATTATGATCAGTTCTGTGTCAGCCTCATTAAAAAAGAAACTTTCCCTCATGCCTGAAATGATAAGGTGGTCAATCTAACTGTAAATCCAGTGACCCATCTCTCAGAAATAGTCTATTATCTTGTTGGTTTATGCTTGAAGAAAGTATTTGTAACTGCAAAGGCACAAGAGTCGCCATCTCCTGCTGTTTGTCCTGTCTTGCTAATGTATCTTGGAACAATCAAGCATTCTGGATAACTAGTAAGATCAAAATACAAGCTTCAGCTATTTTTTGAAAACAAGATGTCTTTCAAAGCATAGTCATTCATTCTTCCTTGATGTTATCAAGTTTCCCAACTTCATCCTTACAGCTACCATTTGGAAAACAATTTCATAGAGACTGAAAAACAATCTGAGTGTCCTAAAACAATTCTATTTATTTCATTTGTTGAACCCTTTAAGGTACTTTTTTATCATTATTATTTTTTTTATTTGTGTGTATGTGTGTGATATGAACATACAACACTGGCTGAATGCCCCACTTGTCTGGTCTGTTTTAAGCTACTTGTAATCCAGCCAGTGCTCCACTAATGGGACGTTTAAGACAATCATGTTGCTCCTCTGGCCTGCTGCCTTAATGCACAACAGAGCTTTGCGTGAGCTGAGCCTCATGGCAAGACCTGATCCTCACACTGTAGCACCAGGGAAAGAGATGAGGGGCAGAATGTTTGTCAGAAGGGACAGGTTTTAGCAACAGATTTGTTTTTATTTGTCTTGGGTGTTGATCCACAGTTATGTCCTGCACTTACCAGCCTTTTCATGAGGTATCAGAAAGAAGATTAATTGATTAAAAGTTGTTTAAAGTACTCAATTTCTTCAATGAAGTAGTGATCTGCATTTTAAAAGCTCCTGAATTTAGGCATACTAATCTTACTGCCACTCAAAACTATCTGTTAAAATGAGACATGATGCAGCCAGTAAAGATTTTTTCTGCCATAACTTTCATAGTGTTACCAAACTATATTCTATGATCATAAATGCAGTTATTCTTTAGTAAGAGGTTCCTATTGCTGTTATTTACCAACACAACTTCTCTTTTCAGTGGTAGCCTCTGAATAATGAAAAACAATACTTGCAAAAGAATTTTAGCCTACATAGTAGGGCAAATTTAGGTTTGTTTCCATTTCAATTATAGTGATTTGCATTATTCCAGATTTAAATGATTGCAAGAAAAGTACCCATGGGAAAAATAAATAGATTTTTTTTTCCTAATTGTTGAATTAAATTTCAAATTATGTTTATAAGGTCTTCTAAATGAATAATCTATTCTCCTTCCTTGAAAGTCTGAAAACATTTACAGTTTAATGACATAATAAAAGTCTTGATAAAATACATCTGTCTGTTAAATGTAGGATCTTTTGTTATCATAAAATTTTATAGGACAAAGGAAAATGTTTCTTTCAGACATATTAAATCTATAGGAAATTATTGTTTTTTTTTTCTTAATATTGATGATTAGTGATGCAACCTGTGATTTAATGAGAGATGAGCAATCAGTGTAGTTAATGATGTTCTGAGATGACTAAACCAAAGCTGTTTGTTATATGAATGTTCTCAAAACTATGATTCCTACCATAGTCTGTATCCGTGGAAACAAATAGCTTATGAAACAAATAACAAAATGATCAGAAACCACAGTATGTTATATACACACACACACCCTAGCCCTTATAAAGAGTTAAATCCTTGTCATTGAAGCCATTTCAAATTTTTCTATCCAATTTGATAAGACTGTATTATATTTAAGGAGGTTATTGTGAGGCAGGGGTTGATCTCTTCTCCAGAATAACTACCAAAAATAGGACAAGAGGAAAGGCTTCTGGTTGCATCAAGGGAGGTTCAGGTTAGATATCATTTTCTACATGGAAAGATTGATCAAGCATTGGAACAGCCTGCCCAAAGAAGTGATGGATTCACCATCACTGTCAGTATTTGAGAAATACATAAATGAGGTACTTAAAGGCATGGTTTAGTAGGCGTGGTGCTGATGCATTTACGGTTGGTTTCAATTATCTTGAAAGTCTTTCCCAACCATAACGATTCTATGATTTTATATTCTTCCCTGTTAAGATTAAATCAAGGATCGCAGAAATGTCAGTTTGGCACATTCCTCATCACCCATCATCATAGCTAGGCTTCACGAACAAAGATATGGGAAGGACTTTACCCACGTTTACTGCAAGCGCACTGATAGCTAAAAAGACCATTGTAGGAAAGGCAAGTCTGATTGCAAAAGGCTCAGTGGAAGGTCTCCTTAGGCAGTATTGGCACGGCATGGTTCTTTCTGTGTTGTCTTTTCTCTTCGAGACTGATTCTGCGTGTGTTCTCAAGGGAAGCAGCAGTGTTATGGATGGTGTGTCTCCATGTCCCCTGATTGGAGGCCAGAGTGGATGGTAGTCAATATTTACGGATTATTTCATTATTTCCTGCAGATTAGAACAGCTTCAAACAACAGTGTCCAAGGACACGTATTTCCCACGCCATCCTGGGCTACCCCACAGTTCAGGGGCAAAGGCACAAGGCATTCTGTATAGAGATAAGAGACCTAGGTAAAAAATCTTTTCAAGCAAAGGAGTTGCTTGAATCTAAGATGTCCTTAACCTGAGTAGTGCCCTAGATACAGAGCAATTGGCAGATGGGCAAGTTTGCAGACACATTTTGGACAAGGCCAGAGCTCTCAGACATGCTCTGCGAGGACCAAGCAGATGAGGACCTGCAGGCAAGGATCTAATGATTCCAGAAACACACAGGATCTTACTTCTTCCAGGATTATATGGCATTTTACAAAGGTGAGAAAGGGTTAGAAGTATTATGTATCCAAGTGAGATCCAGGCTGCTCACATTCTGCTCAGTTTGGGACTTTGTTCAAAGTACTTATTTAGGTAGGAGGTCAACTTTCTAACATACCCTAAACTCTTAATTTGGGTATCAAAATTTATGCAGTGGCTTCACTATAGATTATTTTATAGTTCATTACTGGCATGAATCTCTTTTTCCTTGTAATGCTATAATTGTCATGTCTACTGAGTTAGCTCCTCAGAAGAGTCAGGTCAGGCTCTACTAGATTAAGACAGCAATAGAGAAGAAGTTAGGAATTTATTAAGAGTTTAACTTCTCGGAAAGGCAGATCTTATCTTCCTAGAATCAGAATTATTGGAGTTACTGGAGCTACCAGAGCAAAAAGGGAAGCCTCCAGTTCACTAGCCAGAATTAGATTAATTACAGACAGAATTTGGGAATAGTATTTTTTTTTTCTTTCTGGTATTTATTAACTATAATTTACTTGTTAGCTGAAACTCATATGCATGAGGTGTTCAGCAGAAGGAAGGGGAGATGTGTCCAGGTTCTTAGCAGAGCTCTTGTCCTGGGTCCACAGCTGGTTCATTAGCACCAAACAGTGGTTCTCAGTTCCTCTCTTGTCCTGCAGAGCCCCACAACACCCTGACAAAGAGCAGAGCTCTCATCTGTAGTGTTTTCCTCCCTCTTTCCAATTATCTTTCATTAACAATACACAAACTTAGTTTAAGAGCTAAGAAGTGTTTTTGCCTTCCTCCTAATTGCTTCCTTTTCTCTGCTTCAAAATACCCTACAGCTTCCAACATAGAATAATCTGCTGAGATACAGGTTAGAAAGGAGAAAAGGAATCTAGTAGCTTAGCCCAGGGTATAAATAGAGATTGCTGAACTACTGCATGATGAAGGTGTTAGCTATACTTATACATGCCCCAGTCCAATACTCACAAACTGAGAATGCCAGAGGGAACAAATTCTTCTAACTATATAAGAAAAACATTTTTTTAATGTGTCTTGTTGCTGAGATACTTTGCCCTTTCAGGATAGGACACTTCTACCAAGTTATAAAAAATGGTAATATTAAAAAGTAGAATGCATATAGAAAGTGCAGCAGATAAATTCTCAGGAATAGAATCAAAATTGATCAAATTGATACAGCTCTGATTGTTTCTCCATCTGAATAAAGCAGAAAAGCAGAGATGGAATATTGTGAGAATTCCCAGTTTTACAAAGAGAAGAACAGTTACAGAGATATTAGAAAGACAAATCAGTGAGTATTCTGAGTAAATGGGCTTTTTTTTTAATCACTATGTAGTTCCAGAAGCAAAATAACAATTTGCAGAGGCTATAAACAGATGTGAAGAAAGACGCTCAAATGATGAAGAGAAAACTACAATTTTTCTTTCAGTTTTACCTTTGCAAAATCAAAAACTCGAGAGAACTTTTTACAGACTATTCTCAGGCAAAGAGTAATTAGAAGTTGCCTACATAATATGGGAGATGGATATATTCCATATGTAAGAATCTGTGAATTTCTATCTTACCTCTTTCATTATAGGAATGTGCTAGAATTTAGATATTCCAAATGACTCTAATGTGTCACTGCATAATAAGTACATGAGGTACATGAGAACAGAGGCTTAAAACACTAAGATTTAACAGCTATACTGTGGGGAATGGTGGTAGTTTAAATTCCAGTGGTAACCAGAGGACATTCCAACAGATGCTCAGTGTCTGTAATTAGTGTGAGAGCAGGCTCTAAGCAGGTCTTTAAAGTTTAAATCTCACAAGGGAAATATAAAGACTGAATATGAGGGATAAAAAATGGATAAAAAGGGAAGATTTTACCTGCCTTCCCCCTCCCTTTCTTTTTCTTTTCTTTCTTTTTTTTTTTTTTTGTTCCATCTAAATATAGCCTTAAACCACAAGGAACAGTGTCACAGTTGCCTATGATAACAGCTAGTCTCAAAACAAAATAGCTCGTATATATGTATTTTCTACTGCTGACCAACTCCATGGTGTCAGAAAACCTTCTGCATACAGTGTCCTTCAGATAGACCCAAAATGTATTCTATCTAATATGGACAAAAATCAAGCCAAAAACCTGACTGGGTGAAGGTTTTTGGATCCAGTTGGTATTCATCTTCCTAGTTTGCTGGTAGGGGTTTATTGGTTAGGAAATATCTCCATATGATTTCACAGAATCACAGAATGGTTAAGGTTGGAAGGGACCTCTAGAGATCATTTAATCCAACCCCTCTACATAAGCAGGGACACCTAGAGCACGGGGCACAGGGTGGCATCCAGGCAGGTTTTGAAGATTTCCAGAGATGGAGACTCCACAACCTCTCTGGGCAGCCTGTTCAAGGGCTCTGTCTCCCTCACAGGAAAGAAGTTCTTCCTCACATGAAGGTGGAACTTCCTGTCTTTCAACTTGCACCCGTTAGCCCTTGTCCTGTCACCGGACATCACGGAGAAGAGCCTGGCCCCATCCTCCCTACAATCACTCCTCAGGTACTTGAACATATTGACAAAATCTTCTCTTAATCTTCTCTTATCCAGACTAAACAGGCCCAGTTTGCTTAGTCTTTCCTCATGTGACAAATGCTCCAGTCCCTTAATCATCTTTGTTGCTCTATGCTGGACCCTCTCTAGAAGCTCCACGTCCCTCTTGTCTTGAGGAGCCCAGAACTGCACCCAATACTCCAGGTGCGGCCTCACCAGAGCTGAGGAGAGGAGGACCATCACCTTCCTCGACCTGCTGGCATTTCTAATGTGTCCTACATATTCCCTGTCATTACTGGGCTCCACGCCTTTGGCAGGTTCTCTTGGTTGTCTTCCAGTTTAATATCATTGAAACTACTGGATCTCTGACTGTGTCCTAATTTCGTTACAGATTGTTCAGGGGTATTTTTTGGACTACAGTCAAATAACCATTCTACAGTAGAATGAACGTTAACTTGATCTTAACTTCTATTGTTAGTTGTCTATTGTTCCATAGGATTTGACTCAATTACTTATAATTCTAGTAGTATTTAAAAGTGGAAAGGTCATATATGTTCTGCTTTGAAAGAGGATAGATTCTCTTGACTTTGTATTCCCTTTTATCTTTGGTTTTCACATATTTTCTCACAGATTTTGGCCACATGACAAAAGTTCATTTACAGGATTTACTACTACTGACTTTGCTATTTCCCTTGCTGTTTTAGGCATATGATTTGAAAACCTTACATATCACTTGAATCTACTACAGAAGGCACTGCATTTTTATAATGAAGTGTTTTCATCCATTTAAATCTTTCAGTTTGAAAAGATAGCAAAGAAAAACAATAAACAAACAAACAAATAAATAACTTAAAAGGGTTGTACATGATAGGGATGAAGAGGAGATTAAGAACTTACTGAATTTATTATTTTACCTGTGGTATTTTATTTTCTGTCACACAAATGCCTCCATCTTTGTCTTTGCTGTGTGTCTTTGTTGCTCTTCTGAAATATCTCCACAGAACTCTCCACCTTCTGCCACTAACCTTCCTTCCCTAAGGGCCAGCTTCTCAGCTGACATGAACAAGTGCAACCTCAGTGATGACCTGATTCTCATTTAGACTTTGCCTCAGGGCTACTGTCTCTATTGTCATTGCTTCCATTGTCAGACCTGACACAGGCCAAGTCTCTCCCAGAAGCTTGGCAAGGAATGACCTTGGCATCCTTTTAGAGTTCCATTAACTTCAAACTGGGTCACCATGTACAGCTTGGTTGTGGCACTGGCATTTTAGCTGAAAGCTCTTCAGGAAAAGTATGTAATCTCTTTATTTCCTGTAACTCCATCTACAGGAACTTGAAGGTGAAATGAAGGTTGTAGTTACACAGCATTGCTTGTTTTTTTGACTGCATTTTACTTCGCTAGAATGTTACCCTTTTATGTGACCACCACTATCAGAAAATACAAATTATCCTAATTTTTGAGGAATGTTCAAGACAGCTGTTGCCGAATTTTAACTCATTCTTGAAGTGTACTTCTATTTTCCAGGCAATGGGTTTTCTCAGCAGAAATCCAACTTCTGAAACGATGTCTTTTCATATGAAATTTGCACCAATAGATGCATCCACTAATATCCAATCTTTGATTTTGTTTTGAAAATGCTACTTCCTATAAGCAACATCTGTAAAGAGAAACTAAACTTTTTAAAAGTTTTACAGCTGTGCCTTGTTTTCCACTGATCCATCATCCTCCTTCCTCCACTCTTGGCCTTCCCCTTTCCTCTCATTCCTCTGCTCCTTCTCATTCTCATCTACCAGCACCCATGCCCCTACTCTCAAATTCTCCAAGGTGGAGTAGAATAAATCCATAGTTCTCCTATTTTTAGGTGTCTGTTTCAGATTATGAAGGTTTTCCCCTCCCCCGTGGAGGAAAGGATTTTAACAACAGATGGTTCTCTCTCTCTCTCTCTCTCTCTTTTTTTTTTTTCCTACTTATTTGATGAGATCTGCATTTTCTTTTTGGAACTCCTTTCTGATTAACTAGAAAAAAAGCTTTGACTATGAAGTATGTTTTACTTTCTGAAGTGGGTTTTCTCTGACAATCCCAGCTGTGCCACTTGTGCCACTTTCCTCCTTATTCAGTTTTTAAACAAGACTTTTTTTTTTTTTTTTGTGAAATCAGCTTGATAATATTGCTTAATCACTTTTTCTTCACGTGGTGGCCATTTCTTTCTACCTGTCTCGTTCTTGTGCTAAAGGTACACAAAGCACCTTTCTTTTTCCACAAAAAGCAGCACTAACAAAAACAAATCAATAGATTGGAAAAATTCTAAGTGCTTTCATTAACAAGCAGGAAAGAAACAGGGTAGGCTTAGGAGTCATTAAAAGAGATGATGGAGATTGAACAGCCATTAAATATAGCCCACTGACCTGGTAAACTAAACAGGCATTTGCACCGTTCTCCTAACCATATGCCTGATTATTTAGCAAGAATTGTTATTTTTACACCTTTCTCTATCCAGTAAGTATTAATACTTTACCTATGCACAGATAACTGAAAATACAAATCTGATCCATCTGATTGGAGGTTGGAAAAAGGCAAGAAAACATAATGATTCTGTCAAATGAGTAGAGAGTTCGTGCCTCTTTTATTCATCATGCATGTAAGAAGGCAGACAATACCTTGAAACCTGATCCCCCAATATAGCCTGACACTTTCAGATTAACATACCCACATCTTTTGAACAAAATTGACTTGACAGAATGAGTTTATATTGACCCCTTGCTTTGCATCTTGAGATTTTCTTTTGATCTTATAGTAGAAGACCTAAAGACAAATTTATTCTATGTTTATACTAAAGCCTAAATCCATTGACTAGTGAGGAGAGTTTGCAGAGTGATCACCCTTCTGAGTAAACCCTAATGTCCTGAGAATAACATAGAGAAATAATTTTCTGTGTTTTTTTTTTCCCACAGAAGAAGTCTTGCAAATTGCCCTAGAAAGATTGCTTTCAGAGTGTTTTGAGAGCCCATTCCTGATGCAGACCATTTAGCATATTTTTTTCCTTCAGTATAATTTCTTCCTTTCTTTTCAGCCTTAAGATACCTGGGGATCAACTGAATATGCAGTAAACACCTTCATTTGACTACAGCATTTCCAATTAGGTTTTGCTCGATGAAAGCATAATTGACAGGACATGTTTTTTTGCAGAAAGATTTTTGTAAAGTTTTGCAAATAGTCTTTTTCCCTGGAAAAAAAAAAAAGAAAAAGAAAAAAAAACAAATGAGAGAGTTCCAGCAAGGGCTTGTTGCTGTATTTTTGCTTTTTTTTTCTCTAAAATATGTTGCATTGTCAAATACAAGGTTTTCTTAGAAACAGCTAGCAAAGGCAAGGTTTCTGCCTTCCCAGGCAGGCAAACTTTCTGATCATTTCTTGAGAGGCAGGGAGAGACCAGAATGAAAATTTGAAAGAAAACTAGGCATCCTGACACAGCATTTTCAGATAAACTGTTTCTTTTTTTTTTTTTTTCCTGCTTTTCTTTGTTCATTCCAGAGCTGAGAGAATACAACTTAAAACCTCAGATGTTATCATAAAATGGAGTGGTCATCTTCCAGATAGTTCTGGCAACTCAATTTATTGAATAATAATGTAATTTATGTTCAGTACCACAAACCAAGATCATTAGGTTAGAGTCTTCAAAAGGAGATGCTGCTGCTGAGAATTCTCCTGGGAAGATTCAACAGTATTTTCTGAGGAATTTTTAAGAGGCACATTACTGCTGTAAGTTCTGCAAATGACCTGGCTACCAGGAAAAAACGCACCTGTAGTCAAAGAGAATTCATTTGTGACCAGATTTCAAGCCTCATGCAGAGGACTAAGAATTCTATTCACATTCTGATACTATGACAGAAAAACAAAAGCAAAACCACCACCAACAACAAAATCTGGATTGTTTTATAAGCAAGGAAAAGCACCCAAATGTTTTATTTTCCTTTAATTAGTAATAGCACACAAGAAAAGTGGCTCAAAGCAGCGGCAAGCTGTTCCAGAGATGAGCTCTTGAACTCTTTTTGCTGTAAAAGTCTTCCCATTCTTTAGTTTGGTCTGAAATAGCCTTGATAGAGAAGCTATCATCTTTCTTGTGATCTTCAGGGACTGGATTTTAGTCTGTCTTTTCTTTCACCTGAGAATAGCCAGACACTATGTATAGTAACAGCACAGGATTGTCAACAGGAGTCTACATATTTTTTGACATTACTCTATGTGTGAGGTACTGAATTTGTATAACTACCACTGAGTGTGTAGGTGAATGTAGTTTCAACGTTACAGTGAAGCTGTCATCTTTCCTCAAGTATAAATCTAGAAAAATCAATTAATAATGGTTCCTTCTCTTTTCCATTCAAAATTACCGCTAGTTGCAATTTTTGTTATTTTAATGATTGTTTTAGTTGTTGAAGCTCTGTATTATACACCAAGTTACCACACCTATCTTTTTTGATTTGCATTTCTATTTCTACTGCCTTTCCCCTTGGAAACTTGCCCTTCAGATTGCAGAGTAGTTTGTCATATCTATAAACATATTTGCTTTGGATCCAGTGCCTATTTGTCTGTTGAGGGAATGTTTTACCTAAATAGATACACATAAACAAGGAACAGTGTATTTGTCATTGTAACTTAGAATGATTCCATTACAATGTAGATTCCAATGTATGCTCTTTTTTAATCAAAGGTCCATGTATTCTGCTGCAAACTAATTGTGTTGGTTGATTTGTTCTTTAAATGTTCATGTCAGGTATAGGAGGCACCATGGCACAGAAAATGTCTTGTTGAAGGAATGCAAAAATTATTTACAGCTGTCAATTCTGGATCACTCCTGTTCTCAGATTGGTTTATTAGTTTAGCTGCATTTTTGTTTGCTTATATCAGTATAAAATCCACTTGATTTCTAATGTTAACTCAGAGACAGAGGAGCTGTTTCATCAGAATGTTTCTCACAACTCCAAGACTCTGTTCAGAAGACATTTGTGGGGAATTCATTCACATCTCTCAGCTCTGATCACCTTTGCATGTCCTCACCATTTTTATGAGATCAGCAACCAATAAGGCTAGTGATTACTGCTTATACTGAGGAATCAATGAGACCTGAGCATAAAAATAATTGAAATATTATTTGAGACACTACCATACAAGTCTAAATATGTGATAATTAGCCAATAACTAAGGAATTGTCTTTTCTCATTTTCAAGCTGCATGATGCACAGAGGTGCTTTTTCAGTGAGAAATGGACACAAATGCTCACAATTCTTTGCCAAAACTAACAAGCTACAAACTTTCATTCAGTGTTCACATTAACACTTCTGCAATGTCCTCTCTGGAAAAAGACAGCTTCAGTTTTCACTCTCAAGGGAGTTATTCTTGTCATATAAATGTTTGAGCTTTGCTGACTTTTGTACTAACTGTTGAAAGGAAGTTGAAAGCAGTGCAGAACAAGTCTCTAAATATCATATTTGTTTTGAAATAAGCCAAAAATGTATTTTGGGAACTTTCTTCTTTCATTTTTGATCCATTATTTTGGATTGTATTCTTAAAAGAAACAATCATCCTTGCCAGTGTGTGCAGATGATACCTATTTTTAAAACTTCTGTCAAGCTTCTATATCGAAATTCCTACTCACACTGACTGCTTAGGTAAGACAAATTATTGGATGTTAGCTTCAAGATAATAAATTCTTTAAATAGATTAAAGCAATGTTATCTAATTTTATAAAAACAGAACGCAGGGAAGCAATATTCAATAACCAGCTCTAAATCTCTGCTGACTGATTTTTCCATGCCCAATTACATCTGTAATATCCTGTACACCAAATGTGAGGTTCAAAAGAAATTGATGACAATTTTTAAAGCGAAATCTTTTGTTAGATTTTTTTTCTAAGAAAATTCCATTTACCCTCTTTGAAAGAAACAGCAAAATAAAATGCTAGCCATAGGCAATGAGGTGGTTGCCAATCCAGTTCCCCTGACTTTTTCTGAATTTTAGATAAGGTGAGAACAGAATTTAGCAGAGTAACTAAGAACATCTATTTATTTCAGAAGTACAGATCTGAAGTATTACAGAGATGTAGCAATGTATCCCTGGTGTCATGTAGAAACATTGGCCCGAGTGGCTGCATCTGTATAAGCTAGCTAGTTAGCACCAGCAGTGTGTTTTCAAAGTGCTCTACACAACACAAAGCGGTCTTGCAGAGCATGACCTGAGTCCTCTTAGAAGAAACTGAACTGGAAGGTGAGCTCCAGGAGCATACCTAATGCACTCCATCTTCTTATGGTCATTCAGTCCCAGGGAGCAAAATACAGTTAGCCTGATGTAAAGAAAAAGCATCAGTAGGTACTCCATGACCTTACCACTCACTCATTTGCTATAAGGATGATCCATTCCCATTGGAGTGCCCTACTTGCTAGCCATAAGCACATCCATAAAGATCTATTGGTGGGACAAATCCACTTCTCTTCATGGAACAGCACATAATACATTGCTTTGTATCTACATGGGTGATGTTTTAGTACTAGCATTTGTTTTCACATAAGCATTTTCATTCACCATGCATGATGCCACAAGTAAATAATTTAGGCAATCAATAGTCAAAAAAAAATCTTTGAGCATGAATTTTAAAAGAATTCAAAATCTTAAGATGACCCTAAATGTATAAGAGCTCCACAAACTTTATGCATTTCTCAGATGAACATTGCATGCCAGTTTGTGCACATGTAAGGTAACATTTTGTGTATGTGCAATGAAGTGAGTGCCTTTTGGCTACAGTATTGTTCAGGGACATTTTTATGGCAGTTTTATTTTGATTGTTCATAAATCTTCTGATGAGGGCTTATTCTGTAGGCTTGAACTGGTAAAATTACAACAAAAAGAAATAATAAAAAAGAGTAAAAAATATATAGCTATATATATATATACATATGTAATAGAAAAATATACATTTGCCCATTAATGACCCACAGATTTCAAACCTTTCCTCTTAAAAAATACTGAAGAAATGCATACTCATTATTTCATAATCCATGAGCTTTTCTTTTCAACTTTTAACTCATTTTTAATTCCTGTTTTTAAATATAAACTTCCTTGCCAGAAAGGTAGGGTAAAAAGTGACAGAAAACTTGAAACCAGAGAGGATTGCCATTTTTTAGCTAAAGTGTGTTAATTTCCCAACTAGAAAATGATAATAGCTAGGGAATTATCTTTGAAGTGGTATTTTGTTTTCCTTTGCCATGTGTAAGATTGAAGATGTGTTTGGTCAGTTTGATACTTTTCAAGCATTTTATTTCTCTGAACTTTTATTTGTTTGACATTTTTATTTGACATTTGACATTGACTTATTTGAGGGATGTGGAGCTCCTGGAGAGAGTCCAGCGCAGGGCCACGAGGATAAGCAGGGGCCTGGAACATCTGCCCTATGAGGAGAGGCTGAGGGAGCTGGGCCTGTTCAGCCTGGAGAAGAGAAGGCTGA
>JAUBNY010000215.1:866061-888253 GCA_032275445.1 Crypturellus soui
AGAGCACTGGAACAGGCTGCCCAGAGAGGTTGTGGAGTCTCCTTCCCTGGAGATCTTCAAGACCCGCTTGGATGCAGTCCTGTGCCGTGTGCTCTATCTGGCCCTGTGTGTGCAGGGGGGTTGCACTAGATGACCTCTAGAGGTCCCTTCCAACCTTAGGCATTCTATGATTCTATGACATCTACGGACTGAGTCTATACTTTAAGAAATACTTTTTGTCTCTCCTCTCTTATGAATCACTTTTAAAGTGAGTTGCTAATGTCCAAGGTATTTTTCAAACAGAAGCAAGTTTCTAGATGAATATCCCCGTGAATTGTACCCATTATGATTTAGTAAATACCTTTCTAGAATTTCTCCACAGAGAAATTCATTCATTCCTCTGAACTTATTGCATAGTTTATGTGAAACTTCTTTTCTTTTACTCACCATTCAAGAGCTTATCCTACTTTCTTATCTGTAAGGATAGATCTTAACTGGGCAACTCTCTTATTAATATTAATGGGAATTACTTGAATAATCTCCTTGGAAACTGCTGGAGAATAAAATTTCATTTTTTCAATAGGATGAAGAAAAAACTTTAAATTTACACTACCAGAAGGAAAATGTCTAGTTTAGATATGCATGATGCAATGAGAGAACAACAAAAAGTTAGATGATAGTCAGCTTCTTTTCAGGGGATAAGTGTAATTAGGTTTCTCAGAGGGCCCTGTGCCTGAGCAATTTTCTTAGTAGGGAGAATATTCTCCCTTGTATGTTCAATATGTATTTTCAGATTTTCAAACTGATCTACCTATTGATCCTATTGAGGTCATACACCTTCATATTTCAAGTCTTTAAAAAGAAATGCCATTTCTTGGCAATTTAAACTTGCAAAATAGTATTTATTTCCTACTTTTGACAGGACTCAGAAGAATTTCTTGCAATCTTTGAAAGCATCTTTTTAATGAGACAAATTGTGATGGCATCCACTTTATTCAACATAAAATTTACCCCAGATCATCTTCCTACCGTATCACAAAAGGCAAGCAACCTAGTAAGTACCACACAGGAGTTCATATAGTGTACTGTTTGATAAAGCAAATTATAATAAAAGGCTTGATTTTTCCTCTTAGTTTCATTTGAATAATCAAGCTTTAATTTGGAGCACTTAAATGGAAGTCAAGGAACTTAGAGAGTGATGGAGGAAGCAGTAATCAGTTTGAAAAGATGTTGAATCTCTGATGACTGTTGAATATGTCAGATTAAGTTATGTCCTAGAAAGGGAGGTTCCCTGAACGACTGCCAGTCACTTTAAATTATTCTGCATTTCAAAGAGGAAATCATCCAATTAGACTAACAGCTGCAGAGATTGGAATAAGCCTTGTATATTAGAAAATTAATGGAAATGCAGCTGAGTACTATATTAAGCAGCTAAGGTAAGTCATTTTCTCTCTCCTTTTCTCCAATAAAACTTAATTCAAGGACTTTTAGGATAACGCAATGACTTAAAATTTGTTACACATGCCGAAAATATGAACAATTGTGAATTGTGATGGATGATTTTAGCTGCTACTTCAAATCATGTTCTATGTGACCCAACCTGTCTCACATATCTTTCAAGGGGGTGGAGACTTCTGCATTTGTTCTTTTCTCTATTCACTTCCCACACCTTTTTTCATTATTTCAAAAAGTTCTAATGAGGCGAGCAATGTTATTTATTGGAATACTCTTCTTTGGTAAGAGTACAAAATGTTTATTTGAAATTTTCCCCTAGAAGACAGTCTGATCTTATAAGTACTTATAGAGTTCTCAAAAGAAGTTTAACGAAAAGAAAATCAAACATACACTCTTCAACAAACAGAATTCGGGTGCCAAAGAAAATAGAAATGTAAAAGAAAACAATAGAATGCTATTTTTAGAGTGCCCTACTGAAACACCTTGAGCATTCTGCTGTAGAAAGGAACTAAAACCAATTTACTTTTACCTAAAAACTTTCTCTCTTAGATACACACACACAGTTTATGTGTTTGATTTAATTTAACTCTTTTCAGATTTAATTTAACTCTCCTTGGAAAATAAGAAAAGGTTTAAATTAATGGGAATGATTTCGCAACTTTGGCTACAATCTGTGAGCACAGATAATTGTTTTAAAAGTTTTGTTAGACCTTTAGCTCCATGAAACTAAGGTAACTTAAGAACTAGAGGTAAAACAGTTCACTTGTCAAAAATCTGTTTACTGTTAAATAGTTTGGTTGTATTACCTGTAAGTTTCTAGAAGCACAAAAATAATGGAGTGTTTAAGTGCCTCACACCAAGTAATGCATATTTTTCTTTATCATTTTGGTGGGAAGTGTGTCTTAAAAAAAAAAAGTGTTCAAGTGTTCACTCAGTAAAGCTCTATATTCTGGTAATGCTTCCCTCTGACATCCACAGATAACACAGATAACCTCTTAGTACTTCTGGCAGCTTACATCCAGTGTACACATCCTTGCCTTCCAGAGACATGCTTAATTTCTGCAGATGCTCCTTCTTAAAGAACCTCAGGTTAGATAAGGACTTTGACTTTTTTAACTCACCATGCATTAAACATCAAGACATATTCTCACGCCACATACACAATTCCTCCTATGGACTTTGCTCCTGTTTGTTTTGCCTGAGGTCTCTATTCCCTTAGTACACACACAACATCTTGTAACTTACCACAAAAGTTCACTGAAATCACAACTAAATCTCTAGCAGACATATAGCCTTTAAGAGCCATAATTCCTTCATCTTGCTTTAAAAAGCTTCACTCTCCTGATGGCTTTTAAATGAGCCTCTAACTATAATTAGAAAAAAGTCTCATAATTTTCCTTAATAGATAATTCCAAATTGCTTTCTTTAGAAGATCTTTAACTAGTGTTTGAACTTTGGAAGTCTTCACAGGATCAAAGATAAAATAATCAAGAAGAATATATAGAAGAAAAGTGACTGATTTATCACATTAGCATACATTCACCTCACATCAAGATTTAGCCAACTCTGGAAAGATCAAATCTAAATTGTCAGTGAAACTTTTTTTTCTGATGTATATTTTCAGTAAGAAAAAGGAATTAAACAAAATCCGCCAAATAACCTCCTTACTTGCTGATAGTCAAAGAATTCAAAGGCTAAGCTACCCCTAAGGAGTGAATTCTCCTAGCCTCATAGAATTAATCACTCCAAAAAGAAAGTCTCTAAGCCAGAAATATGTGAAAAAGCATCACTTTAAAAATGGATTAAAAAATGTGTTTAAATAGTTGATGGAATCAGAGGCTAAAATACAAGGATTGACTAGAAGGCCTGTGGAGGTTAGGTCAGAAGATGCTTGTGCTTGGGAAAATTACAAGTTCCATTAGAATGCTATGTTTAATATTCAGCATTGTAGTAGAGTAATTACCCAATATATTAGCACCCAAGAACATCACAGGGCTATATTAATTCAGACTGACAAATGCAAAAAGTCACTATGACCGCTACTGAAAATCAAATATCTATGTGAAAAAGGAATGTTCTTAATATCACAAAATGCCACACAGTTACTGCTGTTCCAATTAGTGGAAGAAATCCCAAAATGCTGAAAAGGGGGCAAACAGGGCATTCAAAGCCTTTTCAGGTTGTGTGGCAAGTCCCATCTTTGGCCTTGCTCTAGACATACCGAAAAGCTGCCCGCTGTAGAGCTACTCATAGACAGAGGCAAAAAATACAGCTTCCATTGACATCTGCAGAGCTAAATTTAGGCAGATAACGTGTGAATACCAAGTGTAACTAGCCACTGCCTTGTCCTCCATCTGTGACTGCTGTATCTTGACAAGGGAAAATCCAAAGTTGAAATTACAGGTACAGCTGAATTTAAAGGAAAGAAAAGGGTTTTTTACATCACTTCTCAAAGGCTGTTTCTTGTACTCTTTGATAACACCCACTTGGTATGACTGCAATAGTGCATGAGCCTGGATGTAATCTTAAATAAAGCAAGATGGCCTATTGAATACCAACTACAAAAATCTCCCTTCTTTGGAGATGGATAAGTGCCTTATACTTTGGTTTGAAGAGGACTAATTATCTAGAGGAGTCTCTTGTGGTCAATAAGTACTGATTTGATCTGGCAATGATAGTTCATATGTTCAGTATATCCTGGTGCAGCAGTTTGTTGTTGTGTACTCAAAGATTTTAAATTTTTCATAGACTGATTGATTTAAGCCAAAGAACAACAACAATCATTTAACATAGTAGGAGCCCAAACCTCCCAAAATAAATAAGCTCCTGACTCACATCTGGTCATTACATTTGAAAAGAACATATATTTTAGAAACATGTGCAGTTGTTTTTGGGAATTGTTCACCACAATTGTGATTTGTTGTACAATTGTATTCCTTCAAAAATGAAATAGCTGACATAAGACTTTACTCTTCAAGAAATAAAACACATTAATATAATGAAAGCTACTCAGCACATACTTTTGAAAAATAAGTTTTGCCAAACTAACTTCACCTTATTTTTATGAGATTATGACTTTAGTTGACAGCTGCACAGAGGCTAACACAATTGATCTCTCTGATGCATAACTTGGTATCACACACTTTGGGATTAAGGAGCTAGTGATGCAAAATTACATAACAGACAGAGTAAACAGAGTAAACAATGGTTAAATAGTAGATTTCAAAAATGTATTATAAACAAGAAATCTTGTCCAATTAGGAGAACTTCTGTGTAGATCCAATAACAAAAGTTTCTGGGGACTATAATTTATATATATATATAAAATATATATTTACATTATATATATACACATATATATTAATATATGTATATATATTATATATTTATATATATAGTATGCTATATATTATATATTTTATATGTGCATTATACATCATATATTTTATATATATTATAGCATATGTATAATTATAGTATGTATGTAATTTATAATTTATATATTTATATTATAATGGCTTTTGTCATTTCTGGGTGAAAAACAAAATTACTATAAACTGAAAAAAAAGTATTTGCTGTTTATAGATAACAGGTGTAGTAGGGTAAGAGGAAGTCAGATGTGTATAGTACAAAGTTGTACTTTTTTTAAGTATTATTAGGATGTATGCATACATATCTGTGCACACATATAAGTTCCAGTATGGTCAAATATTGCAGTCTCTCAGCTGCAGACAAAAAAAAGAAAAGATCACAAATGTGTACCGTTTTTGAAAAAGACTTAAGGATACTACTAGATGATCTTCTGAAAATGAGCTCCCTGTGTGATACCACAGCCAAAAGGGTCAACGAGATCCCTGCATGTATTAACAGCATTATTACTGTTGACAGAGGGAAACCATTTCTCATATTCAGGAGCCTGCTGGAAGACTGGAGGGTTCAGGGGGAGGCAACAAAACTCATTAAAGGATTCAATAAAGCCTTAAAATGAAAAACCTGAGGAGCTCTACTGTTTAGTTCAACAAAGGGAACACTAGTGGGTAATTAGATCACAGTCTCTAGAGAAGAGGAACTTAAGAGTGGACTTTTCAATCTAGCAGAAAATGTAAAAATACAAAGTGTGAAGGCTGAAAATTCTACTAGAGTAGGTACTTCTATTTTGTTTGAAATAAGTGTATAGATGGATAGTTAAGCAGATTTTTCATTCCCTGAAAATAATCATAAATAGGCTTAAGATCTAAACACCACAGTTTATTGTGATCTACTCAGTTAAAAATCTCTGATTATACAGGTTATTTATCAGCAATAAGTAAGAATAATATCAAAACATGAAAGCATTTAATTACCATATCTTATGATATGAAAATATGATCTACTGACTTTTCAAAATGCTTTGTGAACTTTTTCCGAAAGACTTATAGTGAATATATTTACAGAATGCTTGAAATTTTTTCATTGATCCCAGACTATTCTATCATGATTGTGTATCAGTTCTTCCTGATGTATTATAAAATCTGCTGTCTTTGTAAGTAAAACAGCCTTATAGCTTCCTTGTCAGCCTCTGTTTTCCTGAACTATTTTCTATAGCGGCAGCTTCTAATTTATATTAAGTGTCATCATATTCCATTCTTTATTCCTTTTAAAGCATTGGTCTCAATTATTTCCCTTTAGGCCAGGATAATTATTTAACCATTCTGACCTTTTCTGACCATGCAATTGGGTCTTCTGAAAAACTGGTAAGTGTTCTTTTAGCAGTGTCCAATTATTATTTATTTTTTCCCTTTAGATATTATTTACCAGTCGACTAAGCCTGTAATTGCTTGCATTCTGTGGAACTTATTCCTCATATGCAGGGTAGGTGTTTTTATTGATTTGCATGCAATCATAATCACCATTAGTTTTTAGCCTTTAATTAGTTCTTCCATACTTCTCAGGAACAGTTTTAGCTTTTGCTTTCTTGGAATGCCATGTTTTTAAGGTCAGAAAGCTGTTGCTTATAAATAAAAATTCTAATCTTAGGGCAATTTAGGAAAATTTTAATCTAAGATTAATATTGAACAAAATAAGAATTAAAGTATATATCTTTCTTACTAAAGTACCTGTGTTTTTATTTTTTATTTGAAGTCATATTGACTAACCATTTATTTTATTCTCTGTATTGAATTTTGATTCATTATTTTTTCCACTTTTAGATTATCAAATATTTGCAGAAATTAAAGCACCTTAATTGAATTAAGAGAAATTAATTCTGGCCACTGTGAACTCTTTTTTGTTTCTTTGAAAATAACTTCAATAGAAAGAAATCATTCAATTTCATGGCAAATCAGCTCATCTTCAGGTTTCCAGCCATAATAATCACTGCTGCCCCTTTAAATCACAAGCAGAAAGGTTCAATCTGTAAAATAATTAATTCACTGGAACTTAGGTTTTCGCTGGCATCATGAGATACTGTAAAACAAATATTGCCTGAAAAACACAACTGATTGCAAAGAGACATCTGTGAAATTTGGATGGTGATAATTTTGGAGAATTCCCATAGACAACAAATAAGAAGCAATAGCCCTCTAGGTGTCTTACGTACATAAGGGAATAGTGATGAGTATCAAGAAGAAAGCAGTTCTGCTGTTCTAATTAATAATACAGAAGGTACTTCAGATTCATTTTCTTACCCAAAAATGAAAATATTATTTTGAAGTTACAATACTGTAATATTATATACTTTTTTCAAAATATAAGGATGCAACATAATGCATCCAAGTGCTGTTGTCAGGATTTTCTGATTGGCGTTCACTTCCCAGCTGTTCTTATGTGCTGTAGGTGAAGAAATTGACTAATTCCCTGTGCTTCAACATTTTACTTTTACATTCCTTATCTTAATATGTGCTTTTTCAAGAATTTCAACACGTAAAGAATGGCAGTTCCAATCAAGAGATTTTTGAATGTGGTTTCAAGAAAGCTTCCAAATCTAAGAATCCTTTCTACAAATTACAGCTGCTGGATTCCAGTAACACAGGGACTTTAATGAATTAAATATGAATTGACTGAGTAGTCTTATTAGACACACAGAAATGGAGCTACACATAGGTTTTTAACCAAATCATCTTTTAAACATAGATTTAAACATAGGTTTTTAGCCTATGTTAACCTAAACCCATAGGTTTTAAAAACATAGATTTTTAACCTATGTGTAGTATGAGTCTACTCTCCTGTTTTAATATGTGAAGACTTAGCCAATATAGTCAATGAAGGACAGGGAGAAAGATTCATCTCACATCATCTTCTGTGTGTCTCAGCTCAGTTGGCCACACAAATATCTAGTATTAGAAACCAGTGACCAGGGTCACTGACTTACAGTGCACCCAGGAGTTCTGAGAGCAGTCCATGTGAATGTGCAAAACTGCTTTCAGACTAGTTAAGTGTTTATTAGCTTACTCTTAGCATTAATTTCCCTTCCCATAAACAAGACATTTGCCTTCCAAAAATGCATAACAACTGACCTAGTATGTATTCTGATTATGAATGAGTAGTAAGCAGATATATTTACAAATATAGCTCAGTGGTGCTTAGGCAATATAAATATTGCCTTATGCAATAAATATTTCCTTATGCAATTACTGGATCTCTGATTTTAGTCCCTTGCTGCTAAAGAGATATTTGGGGTTTTCTTAAAAATGCATAATTATTAGATTTTGGTATTGAAAAGCTGTGTATTCAAGCAAAGCACTACTTGTACTGTATTTGTTTTTTATTTCCTTTAAATGAATAACAGTTATTCAGTTATTTCCTTTAAATGAATAAGAAATATTTCATGTGATGAATCAAGTGATCCCTTTGATCACTTTTTAATTTATCAATTTATCAATTTTATCAACTTATCAATTTCATGTTGTCTAAACCAAAAGTAAAAAATTACATTAAGATGGTATTAAAGTGATCTCCTAGGTCATCTTAACCTGCATTCACATTTCAGTATTACTTTGACTTGAAGTTGAAAGGAAGTTGAAATGTTTAATTCACTGAAAAAGAACTAAGTTTATTCACATTTCTTTCACTGCTGTTTCCTACATTTCTTTCTGTTTGTTTATTAAGATTATATTTCATACATTAAAATGATGTCAGCATACTACAGATTAAAAATACAATTTTATATTATTAACATTCAGAGGTTCGGACATCATGGTTCACAGCTGAGTTCGCTCCAAATTATTTAAAAGCTAAATAGAAACTGAACTTATAATCAAAGTATAGCTGCTTCTCTTTTTTCAGTAAAGTGTTCCAAGAGTTATCTTCTCCTGCCATATTTAAAAAGATGATTTGGTTATTTTTATACCCTTAGAAAAGCTCAACAGACTCATGAGACCATAAGTAGCTTCTTTAGGCAAATTTTTAAGGCCGCACAGACTTTTCCTATGGTCTGAGGACAAGCTGGAAGCTAGAGAAATATAGATTTCTATATCTTTTCTCTATGTTGCAATCAGATTATACCAGAAAACCACCTGTTCTTACCAGAGATTTTTCGAAATTTTTTTAAAATTTTCATAACAATCTACAAAGGAAAAAAAAACTTAAAATATTAATCTCAGTGATAAAATGAGAAAAAAGAGGTGATTATACTTTCCACAAAGACTGTAAATCTCTTCTTATAACACAAAATGCGAGGTGCTTTAACAAGGGATGCACAAAACACTATTTTCTACTATAACTTGTATAAATATCTCTTGAGAGAAGATAATGTTTTTCTCCTCCCTTAGTAATTTTCTACTCTTTATTTATATTGCATTTTTGAATTTCCTTGCATTTTTATATTTAGGTAATAGTTTACGTAGTACATACATAAATTAGATATGCAAAATGCAAAATATCATTCATTCACTTAAAAGTAACTATAAAGCTGCTCTGGGAATGTTTGCAGTTAGCTTATTACATAACATTTAGGTAAATATCTAAGTCTCTTGAGTTTTAGGATGATTTTATAATCTTTACTTTCCATGTATCATCTACTAGAGAATATAAATTCTAAATTTCTTTTGCATAAAGTCTGATAAGATGGCCTTCTATAATAACTTAAAATAATTCTCCTTTGAATACTTTACCTTTTCATTTTTAGCAACCTTAGGAAAGCCATTATAATGTGGGATCCTACCTGGAGCTAGAACATACTCCCAGATGATCCTAGAGAGATGAACCTTTTTCAGCAGTTCATATTTTTGCTGCAAGCTGCAGCACTGATTGCTCTCATTTTATCTTTCATTTCAGTTAAAACAAAAATGACCAGATAATTCAGAACTGATAACATTTTTTGAGCAAATCCTTTTGGTTTTAGATGTCATCATTATTTCTAAGAAACAAATGGTGAAATTTATGGTCTTCCCAGCAAAAGGCGATGTGGCAGTTTTCACATTTATGTAGTTGCTCTGGGACTGCAGCACTGCAGCACTTATCACTGACTCCTACCTGAGGGAATCTGAATACACAAGACCCATATTGATGGTGTCTTGAATGAGTAACTTTCAGTTTTTCCTGTTGATTCTGTTTCATCTTTTGCATTTTCACTGATCCAGTGAGAGGAAGAATAGGTGAAACAGAATGGTTAGAGCACTCTCCTGAAAGGTCAGTCTTCTGCATCTAAAATAGAGTTTGTTTAAAGGTAATCTGCAAATACAATAATGTTAACAGTGATTTTGTTTGAAGCATAAATGAAGCTGTTTATAACACACCATGAAAAGACTGTGGTATGATTTAGTGTATTCCTTGTGTTATCTGGAAAGAAAAGACACTTGCAGAGAAGTAAAATTATTCTTTTTTGAAATATCATTGTCACATTGTCTAATTTTAATAACATCTGTTGGGAAGTTTATTTTGCCTTTGGATATTGATAATACATCAATTAGAGCTGCTTGAAAATATATCTTAGCCTTTGCTGAAATACATAAGATTTTTTGTAAAAAAAAGTCCTGAAAAAATATCATTAATCCAGGACTTGATTGAAGCATGAAAACCGTGGTACTGTCTACTTTCAAAACTTCACTATTGCAAAGCATATATACTAGGGTAAAGTTTACTTCTTAAATTAAATGAAATATTATATGAAATAATTTTCTCCAATATTTTACTGTTTTTTTCCTGCTAACTGTTATTAAACATATCTAACAAAGACAAAAGGAACAACTTGATCCTAGAATAGTCTTCAGTTTAGTCTCATTAGAGTTTATAACACACCGTGCTAGACCTATTTCCCCACAACATATTTCTTTTGCTGTTATTTGCAATTAATTCCCAATTAATTATTAGGTGATTTTATTCTGTAACTCTATGGCTTTATATTCCCAATATGTAAATAGCAGCAGACACAAAACACTAAGGCAAGCCTCCAAATATATAATGCTTCAGATATGCTAGAATACTCAATCAAATTTGTAAAATTTGTAATATCAATATTTACTCAATGTCATAGTTATTATAGCTGTTGTCTGTAAGAAAAGACAGTTAAACGTGCATGGTGGAAGGAAGTAAACAATATTTTCTTGGAGAATAGTGACAAAAGAAATCATACAAAGAAATAAAAAAAACTACCTGGAAACCAGTACCTGAAAGTAAAATTATGAGTGTGCATTTGTGTGTGTGCATGTGCATGTGCTGTGTTATTAGTTAGTGTTGTTGCTTAAGCAATGTTTTATTTATTATTAGTTAAATTTATTAAATTTAGTTATTTTTGTTTTATTAATTTTGGCTAATAAAATAAGCATTTGAAATAAGCAAGGACTTGTCTGTTTCCCTGGCATGACTACATTCATCATATTCAACAACTGTGATAAAATTTAGGATGTGATACATGGGTATAAGGTATTAAAGTTATTGTGAATCGTAGCATGAATCTATTCTTGTACTTTGTGTACTTGACCACCAAGGTTTGCATGTGACAAAGTTTTGGAGAGAAGATAAAATATCAAATATTTTAAAATATCAAATATCAAATAAAGAGACTGTAATCAGTCTCTTTAGTTACAATAATTTCTGTTAGCTTTACATTTACTTTGTACATATTTTTTGTAATAGCTTTTGCATTCAGACTTTGCATAGTAAATGCAAGCATAGGAGATCTTCAGTTAACTGATATATGTGTGCTTCATAAAAACATGATTATTCTTCTATAATGGATTGTATTCCTAGCCTTACAGGTGGAATGAAGAAAATATATATAAACTTTCACACTTACACACTTTATTTAAATCAGCATGTAACTACAAACTTTAAGCTTGAAAATACAGATTAACATAATTGCTGAAAAGGCCAGCAAAGTTGAGTGGGAAGGAAGCAGTGGAAAGCTTATATAGTCCATATAGGTGTGTTACAGGAGTACAACAGTTTTTCTTGACCTTGAGGTATGTTGATGCTAAGGAAGAAGAACTACTTTTTGATTCATGAGATTTGTTGGATTTATAATATTTGGAGAAGCTTTGGCACAAAATTACAGTATTTTTAACATGGAAAGACACTGTTGTCCTAAGGCATGAGTGGATCACAGGTTAACATAACATCTTTCTAAATGTATATTACTATATGCTTGGACAGAGATTTTTTTAGAGTCAAGTCTTAGAGTCTACATATATTTCAGCTCAGTGAAGTTATGCTGCTTACATTATGCATCTGACTGAGTCGCAACTGGTACTTATATCAGCAGAGTACTGAATGAGGAAATCATGGCCTAATTTCAAGTAAACAAGTACACTCTCAGAGAAAACAAAATGAAGTAGAGGAATGCTATCTATCTCATTTGGATATCATATTATTAACAGGTGGATTTACAGCTATAAAGTATCATAGATATAGGTTGTAAATGAGGAGCTGAAGTCCTTTATCAAAATTGATTTCCAGAATAAATTCCTGATTTTACCATTGAAATGCTATCTTATATTTTTACTACTTAAATCTACTGATTTCCCCTTATAAAGACTACTACCAGTTGAAGGCTACATGTGCCTGCAAGACCTTTTCTTTTGCTACATACGTTTCTACAATTTCATTATTGCCCCCTTCTCTTTCAATGGAATTTGATGCTGAAATGCAGCAGACATCAATGCTTTGAGGTTAGGCATCATTATTCCAAGGCAAACGACAGTATTATACATAGCTAAAAAGTCAGCACCTACTAGTCTAATGTTTAAGATTTTTTTAATTATTAAGCAATGTAGAGAAAAAATGTTTTGTACATATCCATCCATATTTATACATTCATTTTAAAATGTTGTGACACTGCTTTGTTTTTACTTCAGACTTCAAGATTAATTGCCTTGATTTAGTTAAAATTTGTTACTATTGCACATCTTTCACATTGTGGTATCTCTGTTCAGTCTTGCCTCACAGTGTGGGTTCAACAGCTGTACCTTTGCACAAAGAAAGACAACAATTTATCAACCTTACCTTATTAAAAGCAAACTTTTATCCTGGGAAGCTGTACTGTATTTTCTCACAAGCAAGGATTATACTTCCCTGAGGTCCTGTGTAGTTATATCTAAATGACAGGGTTGCTATCTAGGGTTCTGGAAACTCAGACACCATTAATATCAATTAGAAGTATTTCAAGCAACAACAAAACACAATCAAAATTTTTTTCATGCTCTCATGTCACTGAAAGTACCAGAAGCATATAGAGGATTCTGGTCAAAATTTGCATTTATGAATCCAGGAATTACCTCTCAAATTAAAGAAAATTTATCAGCTAGCTTTATTGAAGTCAGAATGTCTAGATTCTGTGTGCCACATGCTGTAAGCTCCTTTATCATTTCTCTCGTGTGTTAAAAGAATAAGATTTGTTACACTAATGCTATATTTTTTCTTCTTTTTGCCAATTTTGCAAACGCATGTTCACATTTCTTCTATATTATCATGTATCCACACCCTTCTTTCACTTTGCCTTTTCTTGAAATCTTTAAAGTATTGATCTTTTCTATTAATATTTAAGAGTATAATAAATACTTTAAAGCTTGGCAGCCTAAAATACTACAGTGCTCTAAGACTTTATGTCATTGAAAAAAATAGGCTTTTTCATAGTTCAAGAGTATTAGCTATTAAGTACATATGCCAAAAACTGAAAAGATAAACTGAAAGATATTTTCCATTGATTTATCATTTTATAGAAGTCCTTATGAAAATCCCATCTTGTTGAAAACATTTCAGGAGTTATGTTTTTACAGATATGTCTCCATTCAACTTTAATTTTATGAGAATTCTTGGTACCATCACAACTTGCATCACCATTAGGAAAGTTAAGCGAGTTTTACAGAGATCTATTACTGAAGTGTATTTGACAGATGAATAATTTGAAGTTTACTCCTTGACTGTCTGAATTGCAATTTGTCTGCCGTAAATAATGCAGATCTGAATAGAGCTATGATCAGCATTCACTGTCTAACATACTTGTTATTACAAGACTCTGCATTTCCAACCAAATGAAAATATAACGAAGCAAACATGACTATTTCTTGCATTAGTTTCTCTGTAAAGTATGCTGTAAATGAAGATTCATTCCCATCTAACCACAGATCAAAAATGTTCATTGACTTTCACATGCTTCTTTATAAAGTTAAGACAGGCTTTTAAGTGTTTGTCAGACATTATATTTATTATTATATGCATAAACATTATATGCAAATACAGAATATTCATCATGATTATGATGAATAAACAGTAATATTGCTGATTCCTGGATGCATATTTTCAGAGTTATTGGCACAGTTCATATCTGCTATTTGAACACATCACTCTACAGCACAAAAATTGGCGTAAGGACACTTCCGATTCTTACTTCCCTCTAATACAGTAGGAAATACTTGAGGAATTCTGTTGGAAACCATCCAGCAGCAAATAAGCAGGAAAAAAAAAAAGCCTTTTTTTCAGTACTGAGTCCCCTTTTAGTGTCTGCTGTCTGTTCATGTTGTTCACCAGCTGCCAAATGGAACAAAATGTGCTGCTGCTATTCTGAGGTTACAAACAGCGTATTTAATAGGATAGATAACATAACCTAAAATTCAGTAGCTGAAGATTTTTGAAAATTTTAAGACATATAACACTTTAGCCTTTTAATCTCACACAATTTGTAATCTCAGGAAAGTATAAAAAATATTAGTTAGGAAATATTATTGGTTTTGCATAGAACTCCAAACAGGAGGAAAAGTAATTTAAAAATTGAAAATACATCATTTAATGATAGAGTCCAAAAGATATGAGTTAGATGATAAACTGTTGTTGCTTTACTGAGGCTTTAAGGCAGCAATAGCAGAACTACCATAGGTTTATTTTACAAGAAATCAATCTAATCCTATGAAAATATACAGGTAAAATAGGCAAATACAGGTTTCGGTGGAAAAGGGCATCTCAGACACATCCAATGTACATTTGTTTTGGTAGACTGTGAATCTCGAATTATATAGTCATCAGTGTGGTTTTCTCCCTCTACACAATATTTGCATTTGAGCTGACTACCCATACAGGAGCCAAAGCTATATTTTTTCACCCTTCTGTTTCTTACTAATCATCTTAAGAAATGTCAAAGTTCAGGAAAACACCCTCTTTCCACCTATCTTGAAAATTGTCTATGAGCAAAAGTAGAAGAGCGAAAAACTTGCTGTACTTGAGTTTCAAGCAAGTGTTTTAGTCAGAAATGCCCCCAGGACCGTTGATAAATTTTAGGTCTAGTGTCTACACTAGTAAACAAGGTTGGTTAGGACAAGTTAGGCAAGTGGCACACAACAGCAGTAGTCCATGTGGTGAAACTTTCTTTCTGTCCTCAAAATAAGATGGCCATATCCTTATTGTCTATTAGGAACAGTCCTTGGTCAATGCTATCCACAAAGTGGTGCCTTGGCTTTGTCACACTCTCCAAGTGCTAGGTAATCTGGACCAAACGCATACTGGCAAGTTAACATAGTAGTTCAGCTCAACAGAGCGCTCAAGCACAAACCTTGGTCTAATTTAATTCCAAATATAAGTACGGACTGTGAGCCCACTTGAATCCAAGACAATGCAGTTGGCAACCCAAAGATATATCAAAAAATGAAAACAAAATCTGTCATGAAGTCTCCTCAGATTCACAAGGCTTTTCAAAACTAACTACTTCCACACCAACTCAAGTGGTTTTATTGTATGTGCATTAAATAAGACTATGGAAACATTTGCTGGTGCTGGAAGTTGACCACCCATGCTGCCAAATTGTTAGTCTGTTCCCTGTCAGACTTTTGGTCTAGAAAGGCTAATACTTTTCCAAATGATTCCCAGACATAACTCAGAAGCTCGCACACATAAGCTATCATATTCAACTGATAAGACCCAGAGAGTTACTGAAGCTGGCAGGGACCTCTGAAGATCATCTACTCCAGGCTCCTACTCAGAGCAGGTCCAGTTACCTCAGGTTGCTCAGGACTTGTTTAGACAAAGTTTAAAACCCACAGGGATGGAAATATAGCTATGCTGTTAAGCAAAGAAGGACTACTGACTGAATAGAGATATTAAACCTCAGTCACCCAAACAACTAAATTCCTAGCTTAGTGTCTGGAGTTATTTTGCTTCACAGAAAATGACTATGTATCATGGGCACAAGACAAATAGTGTCATTTGACCGTTCAGCTATCAGCCCCTAACCTAATTGGTATGGAGCTGATTTTATTATTTTATTCTATTCATTTCAATTTAATCTAATACGTATATTGTACAAGGCTCTAGGTGCTCTAATATTTAACTACACATCATCTTATCAGCATTTAAATCAGTTAAATCATGCAAGCAGACACATACTTCCTCTGTGTATCTCCTAATGATATTAAGCTTTCTCCATAGATACTCTCAAATAAGCATGCTTTGCAGGGAACTAAGAAAATAACAAAAGTGGATGTTCTAAACCGGACTTTGAATGGAATTCAAGTTTCTGACACAGGCAATGCCAGCCTCATCTTTTTCATTTATAGAGCGTACCAAGCACATCAGTGCTTGCATCAGTGCAATTTCACTCTGGGCATGCCTTTTTTTAATGGAAAACTTGAAAAAGACAACTTTATAAGAACATTCCTCAAAACATTCTTCTTAATCAGTTCTACATCTAAAAGTAATTCTACTTTAAAGAATAAAATGACAGGGTGTTTTATGTTCTAGTTATCATAATGCATATGATAAATAGTAACAAAAAGGTTTCTTTCATTTATGCTGCTCTACTGACTTCTTACTCTTGTCTTATATAAGTAGTATAAGTTTCTTACAGTCTTCTTAATCAATTTGAACCAAACCAAGTAAAACCAAATCTTTTTGCAAGAGAAAACAGTCTGTGTAACAATAATCTCTGTCCCACTTATAGAGGTTATTGAAGTGGTCCCTTCTTAGTCAGAGACTTCACAGCAGAATCTTTGAGTGAAACACTTGATAATGGGGGCAGCACCCATGAGATCTGCAATCAGGAGCAGCATGTTTCTGTAAATGCCTTCAGCACTCAGCTTGCATTTGATTCTAGCTGCTCTGTAGGATGGCAGCACTCCAACGGTTTTGATTAGCCAGGACTTTGAGACCTGAGCCCATGTTTATTTTATTATCTCTACTCTCTCCACTTTCAGTCAGCATGTCATGAGCACTTCACAAGCTCTCGTGGTTCGTGGCAATCCAGAAGATGCACATGACTATATTCACATCCGTAAACCCAGTATCTGTCTGAACTTGAATTCATTAAGATCTTACTTGCAGCTAACCCTGGAGTTTTGTGCCAATTTTCTTGATATTTAAATAATGTCATATGTATTTTCTTTTTCCTCGGATGATTAGAGAACATTTTGATTTCAGCCGTTACACCAAAGAAAAGTCTCAACATGGCCCTAATGTTCTTTTATCTCAGTTATCAGTACAAACCAAAAACTCCGATACCCAAATCACCGCCAAGTTACACCAAAATATTACTTAAATATTAATGCATTCTTTCATGTTAAAGGAAGAAAAGTCTACATTTGAGGAACTTTATTTTTTACTTATTTTTTTTTAATTGCCTCAGGCAGGCTGAGATTAGTTTTCACTTGTGTTGACACATGATGATTCATGACTCCCTGCACACAGGTCTCCGCTGCATTTCCCTGCTAACAGCTTCACACGTGGATGGTAGATATGTCCTCCATCTTTAGACACTTTGGTCTGAAGAAACAGCATGGCAAGGCAAATTGGTTTGATATCACAAGTGATCTTCTTTACTCCTATTGCCACTCTGCCCTGTTCTGAAATGCAGTACTCCAGAAGTTGTGACTGGTCTCAGGCTTTGGATGCCCAAAGAAACAAATGATGAAAACGTTTTAACTGTTTACACTGGCTTGATCTCCTAAGAAAATAAGACCTCAGAGATCATTTTGTCTTTCAGTTCCTTCCTAACAGCTTTTAAGCTTCAAGTTCGTTTCAACCAAATATTAGAAGACTAAAAATTTCAAGTGTGCCTACAATGCCTACAAAGGGAAAATCAAGCCCATCTAATGAGTAAGCATTGTCCATTCCATCTAGTAGGACTTATGAAGTATCTTGATATGCACTTACTACTGAATCAAAATATAGCTTAAATGATTGGGAGACTGATTATGAAGGAACTGTAGCTACCACTTATCTTAAGTGGAAGGAACATGAACTTTTGTACTAAATTCTTCCTACATCCATCAAGAAGCAAATGACTCACCTGACCTGTACATGTCATCACCCTGTCTCTGACTGAAGATGATGACCACGTATTTACAAACAAACAGATCCAGCAAACCAATATGTGATAATTGCTAGCAGGAAATCAGTGCACAAAGTTCCAGACTAATCACAATAATTCTGAGTCTTCACTGCTAGAGAGAAAGCAGGAGTTACAGTAGTAGCAAAAAATCCACAGCACACAGATCTGCAGGTAGCTATGATTCATTATACCTTTTTCCAGTGGAGCAACCTGCTTAATTACTTCAGGTTGAAGATGTACATTTCTGGCTATCTTTAGTGAATTTCCAAACAATGTGTTGAGATATTATAATGGAAAAGCCTTAGAAATACTTGAAGAGACTATATATAGTACTGAATTACTTCTTTATTCTTCAAGCTATGAACTCTGTCTGACACAAAAATCAGTGATATTAGCTAATGTTAATTAATCACTGTTAATATTTTCATATCTAGGTTGCCGACAGCAATAATATTTTGTAGCCAAATGCTTAAAATTATCATCTAATATAGCTGGAATGTTTGCTTCTGTTAGAGTAATATAAATGATGCATTTGGTAATTAAATGAAGTCAACATGTCCCTTCTCGCATTTTTTTTAGTAAACAAAGATGTAAAGAGTAGTCTTTTTGATGCAGAACCCCACAACAAAGAACAAAATAATCTGTCCCAGTGTGCAAAGAACGTTTAATTTCATTAAGATTGAGGTCAATGTTATTTCCTAAATCGTAAGGGTTATATTCTTAGGGAGATCATATAAGAGACCAGATTCTTCTTTATGTTGAATGGAAAGAATATAGTTTATGGAATAAATGGTGCAAAACATATGGAAGACAAGGATCTCATGTTCTCTAGTACATCTGCCAGAAGCGCCATAAGTGTCTTAACAAATCTGTTCTGTGTATGAAAAAAAAACACTGATCAGCATTTTGATTGAACTGTGGGGCTATATATATATATATATATGCCTACAGAAATTATAGACACAAGGATTTTCATGTGGGAATATATGTCATCTTCTATTCTTTACATGATTTAAAAATGGCTACCACTGTAAAGTCCACAAAATAAGGATAGCTCCTTTTGTTTCCTTCCATCACGACCTGTAACAGAGACCACATAGCCCAATTTCTGTTATTGACAGCTGTGTGATCATCTTACTGAATTCTCGGGGGTTTAACTATGGAAAACATTTGATTGTAGGATCTTATTTTTTAGTTTAAAGTTTTTTTATACTTCTTTTTGAAATTGCCATCTCCTGGCTTCTCCTAGAGATAGGATATGCAACTTTTCTAAACTATTGTTTCATATCAGTGGCAATGGAGATAGATTGAGGAGAAAACAGCACAGCTTGTCTATTAGATCCAAATTAAATTTGCAAGGATGTAAGTGAAATTATATAGTTATGCATCCATATACATATATATGGCTGTACATAGACATACATATGTGTTTAAAATGAACTTGACATAAATCAAGGAATCTATTGTTCCTGTGCAATTTAAAATGCAGTTCAAGATGGAACAAATTATATGCAGAAAAAATAAAAAAAAACTTTTCTGCACCAAGCATGATGGACATGCTGGATATATAAGGAAATTAGAAAGGTCTATTGTACAGGCTAGATAATATTCTTGTAATCATTCCTACTAGGATCTTTCATGACTTTTGCTAGTATACTCCCTTACACCATTTGATTCAGGAAAACTATCACTCTCTTTGACAATGTGTGGCTGATAACACCTGACTGACACCATTCTCTAGGGGCAATTCAGAAGCAGTTGCCCTGTTTCTGAAAGGAAGAGACAATAGCCTTGTAAACACACATTTTGCCAGGCCACCAAGTCTCACAGCTACAAGAGTGATCTGTTCTGTTTTTTTTAGTAGTATGGATCTACAGGGATGAATCCAGGTTGTGATACTTGACAACAGCAACCAAATGCAAGAGAAATTAATTTTGTGATTGGAGTAGTCTGTTCTACAAATGTGCCTCCTAAGAAAAGCAGCAAACTCATTGCTATACCAGAATAGATTAGCTAGTCCCATTTATCTCTGTTTTCCTGCAGTTTCGGTGATACAGGGCAGAAAAAACTACAATTCAGTGTTTACCTTAACCTGCGTCTACTTAGAGTTTGGACTTTTAGTCATACTTTCTCGAAAGGTAAAAATTGTCTCCATGTTGCTATCACAGACATTTTAGCCAAGGCAGCATGCAGGAAATCAAAACACAGGTCACCAAGCCTGTGAACTTTTGCAGAACAATTTCTGCTTATAGAATGTTTTAGCTTTGTGTTTCAATCCCTTGTATGACACTGACCCAGAGTAGGACTGAAGGTATGAAGAACTGCAATGGCACAGATTTCGGAATAAAAAGGCAAAGAAGGGGAAGAACAGTGGTACTAGGATATCCTAATTCTAATTAACTGTTATTCTTAAAGAAATGCATAGGGCTAAAATATGCACTTTTACCTAACAAAGGGCTTTAAGAGAATAAAGATGAAAAAGCAATGTTGCTAAACTATTAAAATTACAGAGTTTTCACCCCGACATCTTTTTATGTAATGCCATAAACTCTACTGCTAAGTAATTAACAGAGTCAAAGAAAGAAAGAGGAAAACAGGAACTTACTTCTGAATTCTTGATTAGTAGCACTTGTGTGTATATTAGATGGCATCAGCTATAGCTGTTATTCTAATGTAATGCAACTAACTTCTTCTATTAAAGGGAACACAGTGAAACTACTACATAGTGAATATGGTCCAATTGGCTTTATCTTGAAAAGCACACAACCATTTTGGGCAGTATTCCCATTGTTCTGAGAGAGAAAATTACTTCCTGGCTCCAGGGTGACATGATATTTGGATGTGACCACTAGTTAGGCCTGAGAATTTCTGAATACCAGCTTTCTTGCTGCCACAGCTGAATCCTCCCCACTACTTTGTCTGAAGTCACACAGTAGGTCAATGGTGAAAGAAGGGAAAATATATAAAATAAACAAAAAAAGTTTTACTGCTGAAAAAACAGTTTTACAGGTTGCCAAGAGAGGTGATGGAATCTCTCTTCTCTGAAGTTCTTCAAGACCTACTTGCATGCAGTCCTGTGCCATGTGCTCTAGGTGACCCTACATGTGCAAGGGGGTTGGACTAGGTGATCTCTAGAGGTCCTTTCCAACCTTAATGATTCTATGATTCTATGATTCTGATGAGGACATTGTTTTCTCACTGTGCTCTTCCTGAGCAGTTTCTTCCCCTGGCTACTTTAATTTGTATGCAGAGGGGAAAAAAAAAAAAGAAACAACTCCCCCCTACCCCCTAAAAAAGCTATTTTTTTTCACTGCCTGTCTTGAGACATCTAGGAAAATTATATTCTGACATTGAAATTGACATTTACTATTTCAATGGAATGACATCTGCTCTTCAGTGCTCAAAAGATACTTAGCTTTCAGTCTTCTTGAAGTCCTCTGTAGAAAGACTACTGTAAAATTGAATAACTTATTTATTATTTCTGTAGTGAAACTGTGGGATCTTTAATTTCACCAGAATTACTAAATTGCAGATATCTGACTACTTAATAACCTTTTTTTGTATCTACTGAAAAAAAAAGGCTGCCCCTGAAGTCACAAAGCAATATACTAGAAATCATAGTAGTTAACTGATCTGCGGAAGACTTTACAGTCATGCATTATGTAATGAGTGACTCAAATCTGACTTTTTTTTGACAGTCAGTAGCAACATTGCTAAAATATCACTGAAACAAATATCACCTGCTAATCACTAATGATGCAATGTTATTAAGGGTAAACGTGTCCCTTTTTCTCTATATGTTTTAGTTCTACATTTTTCAAGAGATGAAGAACACAAAAAAGATACCTTTTAAATTGCACTCCTCAGTCTTCCATAGAAGAAACTGAGAGAGTTCTGCCAGTGTTACAGCCAAGGGAAGGGAAGGGAAAGGGAAAGGGAAAGGGAAAGGGAGAGGGAAAGGGAGAGGGAGAGGGAGAGGGAGAGGGAGAGGGAGAGGGAAAGGGAAAGGGAAAGGGACAGGGAAAGGGAAAG
>JAUBNY010000215.1:900028-920382 GCA_032275445.1 Crypturellus soui
AGAGAAATTTGTGCAGAAATGAACAGCTAGAGCAGATGTAGCATGCAGCATGTGTGTGGAAGAATCACAGAATTTCTGGAATAGGAAGAGATCTCTGGAGATGGTCTAGTCCAAGCCTCCTGCTCAAAACAGGGTCAGATACAGCAGATTGTTTAGGGCTGTGTCCACTAGAGGTTCAAATAACTCTAAGAATGAAGACTTCACAGCCTCTCTGGGCAACCTGTTCCTGTTCAACCACCCTTATTATAAAAAGGGGTTTGCTTATGTTTAAATTGAAATTTTGCATTTTGATATATGCTCAAAGGACAACCTATAGATCTGCTCTAGCAATTTTATTTGATTGTTCTAATTTGCTAGAGGAAGGAAGTGAGCTTTGTTTGACAGGAAATTTACTAGATTGAAGGAAAAATATCAAGAAAAAAATGGTAGAATCATGAAATTGCATTTAAGAGAGATGTGAAGCTGAAAGAAGTGGCAATTAAAAGAAAAGAGCCTAGGAGCTACAATTAACCGTTACAATCTCAGTTAAATGCTGGCTATGCCACCACCATTCAGAGTTCCTAGGCTAGATATCACTCCCTTCTATGTTTGTCTTCCAATGGAAAATGAAAGATTACAAGGCCATGAAACTCTTACGAACGAGGATAAGTCAACTCTGCTCAACCTTCATACTGGACAAGGAAGTAGAGCTAAATGAATTCTAATATTTCCCAAGAGAGCATTTCTCTGTATTCTTTGGGGACTCGAGTAGTGGAGAGAAGCATGCAAAGGCATAGACCTTCTCTTCCCTCCAATTTGAAATATAAATCTACTTCAATGCTAGCAGGAAAATCTCATTTATGCAGGCATCCATCTATATTTTCATGATATACATTTGGCTATATTTTCAAAGAAAAAAAAATCCCTGTTTCTACAATGTCCAAATGTCCTTGAGAAAGACCTCCAGAAGAGTACCTACTGTATCTCCAGAAGAGAAGACTGAAAGTCTTATATGCAACCTCTTTCAAGAGTTCCTCATCTTATGCAAGAAGGAGTTACAGGAAAGTCTGCAGTTTGTGTTCAGCATTTGGAAAGAAAGATTGAGTTTGCCTTGGAAATGAACTATTTTCTGGAAGTCTGAAATCTTTTTGTCCTGTATCCATACCCACCATTTTTAATGGAACTGTGGTCAATGGTTCACCAAACACTCTGCTCTACCAGTGACATCAGCAGTTCCTGGAACATTTTTCTTGTTCCTTCTGTTAGTCATCATGGTATTTGTATCTGCAAATATACAGGAGCTGGTGTATATTCTGCTTTTGTTTTTTTTTTCCTTCCTTCTCTCAAGCACATCAGCACATAGAACTACAACCTTGTCTTTAGATACTGTTCTTTTAACCTGCATTTATTAATTCTCCATGCATTTACCGATTGGAGGGTTCTTTTGGAAAGCAAAGACTTTTGAAAAAGCAAAAGCATAGATTGAGGGTTCTTTTAGAAAAAAAAGACACATAAGCATACACCATACTCCCTCAGTGGGGGAGGGAAGGAGACAGCTTGTGATGTTTGTTGCTTTGAGCAATTGTACAGTGAAGCTGTTTTAATTTCAAGGACTCCAGTTTCCTGTCCCTGTGCAACACTGAGTGGCTATGGCTACGGAGAAATGCTGAAGGGGAAACGCTATAAATGGGTTAGCAATTCACACCACGCTCAGACATCTATTACAGCATTAAAAAGCAGTAGAAGATATCAAAACAGGTCCAGGCTTGGGGAAGCCTAAAAGTGCTGCAGTCACAGCAACCCTTTTCCAAAGACAAGCTGCGTCCATTCCACTTGGTGAGAATTCCGCTATTTGTTTTGAAATGCCAGCTCAGCACACAGGAACTGAGCATTTCCTAGCCTGATTACTGCACGGAGGTCTGCGCACAGCCCTGTGCACTCAAGGGAGGAACTGAATAAGCCTAAGAAAAGCCAGAAGTCCTCTAAGATATATGCAAGAGTAATTTCAAGAGGGACACTAATGTCCACAAATCCTCAATGATTTCCAGTAAGACAGAGGAATTGTTTAGATTGCTTCCCTATAATTTTTAGTAAATATCTTATTGCTGTTTCTTATTAGAAGCATAGCTTAAACATCTCAGTCTAATTATGACTCTTTCATGAATATCTGCTTCATTGTTTTAAATGAAAACACACTTTTATAGAGGTAATATAATTAGCACCAGAATCTATTTGGAAACAAATTAAACACTAGATATTCATAGCATTGAACAGTGAAGTCTGCTAGAGTATGCAAGAATTGTTATATACTGTTCTCTATATACTCCATAATTTTTATAGCTATATTTGCCACAGGAAAAAGACTTTTTGATACGATTGGATTTTGATTTTGACTTGCAAGACTTGCTCCCAGCTGATTAAATTACACAGATTCACAGACAGCAGTGAAGCTATGTTCTTCAGTTCCAGATCAGGATCTAAAAATTCAGCTGCATTTCAGTTAAGTAGCATAAACTAAACATAGCATAAAGAGACAATCGCTATTCTTAAATACCAAGTAGATATCCATTACACACAAACACACACACACACACACACACAGAATCCTTTATCACTGCAAAGCATCTGACAGTCTGAGGAAAAAAATGCATTTCTATTTTTAAAAAATATTTTAAAATGTTTTGAATGAATAATATCAAAATCAATCTTTTAAATGAAATAAGCACAGCGTAAACACCAATAAAATCATATACAATCCTTTTAGATTTTAATTTCTCTTCCTATATTTCCATGGTTTTCATGAATAAATACAAATATTTCTAGTCTATCGATCAGCAAAATAATTTATAATGAATTTAACCAAAACATTAGGCCCAGGATTTATAACTTTGCACACAGGAAGCAATACTTCATAGCATATGGAAGCTAGATAGAACTGAGTATGCAAAGACCAATATAGCTGCCAAGACAGACATATGTAAGCTCTGCTCTATCTATTCAGCACTCCATAGGGAGCTACTGTAGTGAAAGAAGGATGGATTGTGCTTACTGTTCTGCAGAGGAGAGGTGCTACTGCAGTCTTTCCTAACAGTGATTTCCTCCATTTCAATATATTCACACTCCAACAGAATTCATTGCTCCTGGTCTTTGCATATTAGTCAAAATGAAAATCTGTGGTTCAAGGTACAGACTTCCATGAGACTTTCATCAGTTTCAAAAGCATCTCACATCAGCTGAAAGATCTGCTCCAAAGACACTGGGCTTTAAGAAAAAAAAAAAGTGACTGTAGTAAAGTCAGACTCATGGAAATCTCTTGTGGAAACACTAAAATTTTATTCATTTCATATTATGAATTTGCTGAGGCAAATTATCTGAGGCATTTTTGTCTGTGAGGTATACTTGTGACCCTGAGGCATTTCCTAACCATTTCCTAACTTGTGCTATACATTTTTTTTTCTTGACAATGAAATAATAACAATAAAAAAATTAATAGTTCTTTGTTGCTCAATGTTTGGATCAACTGAGGGATTCTTTTGACACATTATCAGAGATGCACTAATCTAAGCAAAATGTATGGATATGACTTTTCTTTTGGCACACAACTAGTTCATGGCAGTTGTTCTTCGTTATACAAAAATAGTCATGTTAAATAGTCATGGTTGATAAAAAAAAAATACACTTCAATGTCTGAAATCTTCAAATTACAATTGAAGAAATGTCACCATGATGTCCTGCATGGAATCTTCTATGGCAAGCAACTCGATTGCTCTCCAGTTATACTTGCTGTACATAATACCATTTACAATTTAACATATTAATGTTATATTATTGCATTTTAATGTATGTGAGCAAACCGTTAAAAATCCTCAAACCATGCAGGCAATCTTTGCAAGTTAAATAAGCTCTATGTTATAATTTTCATCTTAGATGACAATGATCATTTCAAACTTTATTGTGCATATTGAAGGTAATTTGAGGGTAGGTGATCTCTACTGAAAGAGTATCTTCTTTTAAAAAATAATGAATAGGTTAATCTCATCAAGATACTATTCATTTAATGTGTTAATTACTTTTGTGTATCCTGGTGGAGCTCATTTCATTCTCTCAAACATTCTGTAAAGGAATGTGGTTTCCGTGTTGTAATATACTAGCTTGTCTCCCCCTGGAACAGAGGATTTGTTACAGGCTACTGACCTGAAACTTAATTCAGAGAAGGAAGGAGAGCATGCTAACTGAATCCTAACACAGCCTTAAATATATGTTTTCACACATACCTGAATCTTCTTTTTTTATCTTGGATTCCGAGAAAAAAACTGGTAATACTATTCCATTCTAGCAACACATCCTTCGTAATTCCAAGGCATAACATAAAGAAAGTAATACAATCAGGTCACATTGTTTTTCTATATGCCAGTATACTTAAGGCCTGTCACGTCCTGGCCTTTTCTACTATTGACTACACAATGACTTCCATTTTTGATTTGCCAGCTTTTAATCTTAGTTGACTAAAGCTATAGCCAAGTTTTCCTTTGAGGCAGTTAGATTACATTAGTTAATACATTACTCATAGTTCATATAGTTTTCATTCACTACAGTGAAAGATAAATATTACATTGATTTTTAAGGGGTTTAAATGATATCAGTTGGCAACCATCTAGCTTCATCAGCTGTAACATAGTTGCCAAACACCTTCTTCACCTCTTGACACTTCATGTTCTTGAATGTGTCCAGAACTAGAGGTTGGAAATACACGAATGCCATAATGCCATCTACAGGTTTGTCCCTGTTTGTCTTGGTCACATTGTCTTTCGCTTTCAATAAAAAAGTCAAAGAAAATGCAAAGAGAAAAAAAAAAAAACTTTTCCACATAAGTGTCCAAACATAAGCAAGTTCAAACAAAGCAATACACTGTCTCTCTCTTATTAGTTTTCTCAACAGGTTTATAGTAATCTCTGCCAGGAATGGTGGAAGATAGCTCTTCATGTAATATTTCCAGCTCAAGCCATGGCTTCAAGTTAAGAAACGAGATTGTGTAAAAACAAGATTTAATTGGACAGGCTTGAATGTTGTACTTGTCTGCTTTTTGGCTGATACTGCTATAGTACAGATGTGTCCAACCCTCCTGCTCTCCCAGCAGCCACCCATCAAACCTTCAAAAGACAAGCAATATATCACAAATTTTGGAGAGATGGGAGAAGAAAGGAGCACAAATTGTGGTTTGTGAGAGATGACAGGAGATTCCAAAGTGCCATTGCTCCACTGAGCTTAGGAATATCAGTCTCTGGATATTTTATTGATATGCTCCCTGTATCCAGAGATTCAGTTTAGCTAGAGGCCCAAACAGCTCGGATTTTGTGTTAGTTAGATGACACAATCTGATATTTCTCTTGAACTTCTGATGGTCCTCACATGGCTTAAGACCCACTTATTCTTAAGCTCCTATTCTTAAGACCCCAGCAACCCACAGGTTACTATTTTAGGTTTTAAGCAACCACAAACCTTGCTAAAGATGTCTGATGCACTTGCCACTATTCTGTCAGGTTAAACTAGAAAAACAAAACAAAACAAAACAAAACTGTGATATTCCTATTAGAGATAAAATGGCTCAATGGTCTGGGTCCTCTGGGATGATCTAACACAAGAGGAAAATACCAAAGTATTGCTCTCTCCACGTTTCAGAGCCCTAAATAAAGTCAGAAATAGCTAGAGGAATAGCTAGAGGAAACTTCCTGCTATACTTGCATTTCAGCTTTTCTTTTTCTTTTCCTTTTCACGTGTTTCAGTATTTCTATTCTGGGGGGAACTCGTGAGCAATGACTCTGACAGCAGCATATCTAATGTAAAACAAAAAAAACAAAAACAAGATTATAAAATTAAACAGACAGCTAGTTCAAACATATTGAGCTTCATGTACTTTTATACTGCCTTTCTTCTTTTAAAGGAATGAAAAAAAAACTTATTATACATTCTTCTGTCAAGCGGATATTCTTCTCTATCCTTTCTACTGGTTTTTATTTGTTCAAAATGATTTCAATATTCCTCAGAAAGGTCAAGGCTCACTGAAGTTACTCACACTGGTGTTATATTTGGGAAATACATACCTGGAAGCTGTTGGAGAGTAACAGCTGAAAGGCCCAAAACAGACACAGAGAGATTGGTGTGGAAATGTCTAGCTTCTTACTTATCACCATCACATTGAAAAGAAATCTATCTATCTACAACATTAAAAATTTTTAGGAAGTACTCTCATATTCATAGGTCACTAACTCCATAGTCTAAAGTATTAGCTCACTTTCTAGCTCAATCCCAGAGATTCCAGGAGGAAGAAAAGATGAATATACTTACGAAAAAGGAAATATTTCAAACTTTTATAGGGGATAACTTTTAAAAATTAGTAATAATTTTAATTCTAGGGATTTCTATACATTGAAATAATATCAACATTATAAACTCTTTTTTAATGCATCCATATAGAGATGAGGAGGCTTAGAAGATGAGGCAAAATAACAACTGATAGTATGTAGCACAGTAGATTACATTTTTGTATATATTCTTATTCCTGCTCTTCTCAGCTAGTGTAAAAAAAGCTTTTGCACCTCACATTTGTATGCAGGCATCATTTCACTTGGCTTTGATGTTTCATTCAATTTTTTGAAGCTAAGAATCTGTCATGACAACATGACATTTCCCGTATGCTCTCTTAGCTGTATGAATGAGGGAGAAAGCCTTGGCTAACCCTCATTAGGACTGACATTGTTGTTTGCATTATTTTTAGACAACATTGTTTTATTAACTTAGAGTTCTCAAAGGGCAGCTGGTTGACCAAGAGCTCTTGTTCTATGCCAGAGAATCTTGACATTAAACTGCTATGGACAGGTGGCAATCAAGGGTCAAGTCTTCTTATCTCATATTCCATCTTATAGCATGGTGGAAGCTATGGCTTACCTGGATACAGAACAATGGGAATTGCCTCTAGGCAGATTTCTTATTCCACCTGCCTCCCTACATGGAGGAGAGGGGATGCCTTTAGGAAATGCTGTTTGTCAACAGATGGAGGAAAAAAGGTAACTGGTTATTTCTCTTGGCTAAAAAGCATAGCTAGCAGACAAAAAGAACATAAATTCCTAAAAATTACATGCAGTTTTGTGTAATCTTTTATTGGATTACCTCTCACAAAGAAATTCTAAACAACCAGGCACTCCATACCACATGGGGTTTAGTCTGGGATAATAAGTATGCCAAAGACTATATCTCACTTTATGAGTGAGAATCTGCTTTAGAACTAGCTAGAGGAAGGCACAACTGCCAGGACTGTTCTTGTCACCTTGGGCAGGGCCGAGATTTGGGGTCCAGCACCACCTTAGGAAGCAAGTGTCTGGAAGAACTGAGCAAAAAATGTCTCTGGTTGTCAGGGAATGCTGTGTCCATATGACCGTTAATTTGATTAATGTACTTTTGAAGGAGGTAGAAAACCTTGTTTCAACTCTTTCCGCAGCTTGCAGGAATTCCAAACTCCAGGAAAGTATTCTTGTGATATCCAGATCTTCACTGATGAATACAAAGTGGAGAAGAAAGGCTGTTTAATGAGAGAAGTTATAGAGACTTTATACTGATCAAAGCATAAAAGCAACTACAGGTTGAGAAAAAGTGAATTAGAAACTGCATCACTTGATTATACATTACTATTGCTAAAGTTAAGTGTACATATTAATTACAGAATCACAGAACAGTTGTTTCGAAAGGACCTCTAGAGATAATCTGGTCCAACTCTCCTGCTCAAGCAGGGTCATCTAGAGTAGGTTACCCAGGACCTTGTCCAGTCTTCTTCTTAGTATTTCCAAGGATGGGGACTCCACAACCTCCCTGGGCAACCTTTTCCAGTATCCAAAGACTTCCACAGAGAAAAACTCTTTTCCTAAGTTCGGATAGAATTTCCTGTATTTCATTTTGTGCCTATTGCCCTTTATCCTACCACAGGCTCACTGGGAAGAGTCTAGCCCCATTCTCTTTATACAATAAATATTTATACACATTATTACATGTCTGCTCTTCTCCAGGATGAAAAATCGCATCTGTCTCAGCCTCTCCCCATGAGAGACATGCTCTAGTTCATTTTCATAGACCTTTGTTGGTCTTGTAAATCCATGTCTTTTTTTTGCAGAATCGACTAGAATCGAACATCACTCCAGTACGCTCAGATCCTCCTCTGCTGGAGCTGCCCTCCAGCTAGATGGCCCCCTGCCTGGGGTCTCTGGGGCAGAGGGTTATTTCTCCCCGGGTGCTGGACTTGGCTTTTTCCTTTTTTTTGAATTTCATGAGGTTCATTACTGCCCATTTCTCCAGCCTGCTAAGGTCCCTCTGAATGGCAGCACAACCATCTGGTTTATCAGTTAAATACATTTCCTTCTTGGGATACTTAGGATTTCTTTCTCTTTTAACCAGAAAAAAAAATGCATTGCTTTCAAAGATGTTAGGTTTTGAAATTCTCAGAGATTCTAGACAAGTATTTTATAACTAAGCCTATTATTGCACATGGTAGGTTTAAGCCAAGTGCTTTATCATTAAAATTCAGAACCACTCCAGTAATACAAAAACAAACCCACAAAATATACAGAGAAAAAGATAAAAGGATAACAGCAATAAAGAGAGCCCCTGCTGGGATTGTTCCCTCACTTTTCCTTATTTTTCAAATTTAACTTTAAAAATAGTGAGTGACTAAACTGTTAAAAGAAGAAGAAGTCAACTGTGTAAAGGCCAAAAATTAGGCAAAAGCATTTCTTGACAGAATTGGCTACTGTATCCCCTCAATTTCTAACTCTTTTTTCCTATTAGCCACAGTTTGGTTATTTGTTCCTAATATCTCTTGTGAAATGAATGTAGTTTTCTTTAGGTTCTTTCAGATCATATGTTTCCTTTCTAAGCATTGTATAAGAAAGCTGAGAAATCTCTTCCCTTGATCTGAAAAGAATCCAGATAAAACATCAAATATGTTATAAATTTGTTTTGTTTTGTTTTGTTTCCTTGGATGTTAATCTTATGCAGAGAGCAACTGTGTTTTTACTCTGTATTTATATTCAATCTGGAATAACAATACCTGAATAGAGCATTTTCTTTTAGCCACTGATATAGTATTTTCATTAAAATGGGGGGTTTGTGAGCATTCCTTGTGAACATTTTTTTTCTGTGACATCAGTGACTTTATTCTCTGTTCCTAGATTTCTATTGTTTGCCTGTGTAAGAAAATTTGCTTGTTTGTTTGGATACTTGTATATCGTAGTCAGCAACTGTAGATAGGTTTCAAAGGACTTTCCAGGACTTTCCAGCTGTTACAGCAGAAGTGTAAGCCAGGTTAATATACTCTGATGAGCAGAATCAAAAGTTATAAATACCATTTTATTGATTACTTGTTTTTTAACTAAGAGTAACTCCTAGATATATGTGCTAATAGGATCCACCTGTTTCAAGAGATCTATTGATGCTTCTGGAGATTATATAATTTGACCAATTGGTAAATCATTTGTAATCAATCCTCTCCATTTTTTATTTTCTGAAATTATAACTTTTCTCCTTCAGATGCTTCTTCATGTGAGCTGTTGAGGATACCATCTTTTCTCTATTTATCTCTTATTTGGGATCAGTTAAGAAACTATTCTTTTATCCATGTATTAAATACGCTCAGTACCTGAGAATTATTCATATCTGAAACATATTTTTAGGCAAATACAATTTACTCAGTAAAGGGTTGAAATTCTATTAATCTCCTTTATCTTTAGGTATAAATTTAAAGTTAGTTCATCTCAGACATTAATCCTTTGTTTTCTGCATTTTTTACCATTTGTGAATAAGGTTTGGATAGTATAGACAAGATGTACACAGATGAAAGGAAATCAAAGTCAACTTTTGTTTGTTTGTTTTTCAATTACAGTTGCATGCTTATGAGCAAGTGATAACTTTGGAATACCATTCTTCCACCATTTTTGCTATTTTAGCTTGTAGTAACAATATGGTCCCATTCCACTGTAGAGTTTAATATTTATTGATTTACAAATGATAATCATATATTAAATATATATTTTATGGATACAGTGAGTAAAGCATAGACTATATTATTTCTATTTAGGCCTGTAATACGTATCTTTATGGAATATTTTATTCACTGGTGATGTTACTTTCTTACATATACAAAGCTACTTCAGTGCCAGCGCTGTTTGCTTTATATTTTCTATAAACATTGCACTAGCATGTGTTATTAATTGCATTGCTTCCCTGAAGTTTCCAAAATGCAATAGTTTTATTTAGAGCTATGCTCCTATCTTACTAGTTAGACTTCCAACTTCAATATAGAAACATACATGGATCACTACTTAGGTTTCCTTCTGAATTTTTTTCAATATGACATTACAGTTGTTCAACCTATTCACCCTTTCCTTGTCTTATAGATATTATATGCCCTAATCCTTCTTAAGGAAAATAGAATTTCCATAACTTTATCCATAGTGCATGCATCCTGGCAAATCATATGCTATTCTATGCCTGCCGGCTTTCCTCCACTTTAAGAGCTCTTGACCTTGACTTTAATTGCCAGCAGCTTGTTTCAATTCTGTCTCAGTCAGAGGGAGAGTGTTCTGGAGAAAATGGTTAGGATCTGGATATTCAATCCTTCTTCCAGCACATGAACGAGAACACTTCAAATTAAATAGGTTCAAAGAAAAAAAAAAAAGATAGATGAAAACAGATGGTAATGTTGTTAATCTTGTGAACGCCTAGCCACAGCATTTTTCTTACTAAAAATTTACTTGATATAAGAAAGATTCCAGACAAATCCATGGAAAGTTAATCTGTTGAGGTTTACCATCCACACAGAAAACATGTCCAGCACAGGAAGTTTGAGAGCTATGGATGGCTGGGACTAGAACCATGTATGATGATGATACTATTATTATGGAAAATAAACTTCAGAACAAGAACAGTACCTCGAGCATTTGTTTAGAAAAGGAGAGATCAGTTTATATGCCAACTTTAACCTAAGATAATCCTGAAGTCACAGTACAGTTAGCATTTTTCAAGTTTATCCTGAAGCAAGGAAACAAAGTGTGCCAGGCTCATAGATCTAGAAGGAGAACATGCAAAAGGGTATAAATTCTGTAGTACAACTACCTATTCATGTTGTTCAGAGATAGCCACTCAATGTATGTACTCAGTAGTGACTTGGATGCACAGGTGAAACTCTTAATCTGCTTGTGTAGAGTGAGAGGGTTCTCTCTGATCTGTTTGATGTCTTTCAATGTACTCCATGAATTTTCAATTCCTTTGGTTATCATTCTTGCTTACACTGCAAGGATAGAAGAGGCAAAAGACAGAATGTCTATGGCCTAGTGATAGAATATGCTTTATACTACAGCAAAAAGAAGGAAAAACATGGACTGCTATTGTGTATCATGCCAGATATATTGTCATTCATTATCTCTCAGGAAAGAACTCAACTGAAATCTTATGCCTAATTCAAATCATTGTACCCCTCACACCCACTGCACAAAGAACTAGAGAAAAGCAGTAATTCTGATCAGAAAGCTGCAGAGCACGATCTGAGTACAGCATGAAAGAACTGAATTGCTTTAGTCTTGAGAAGAAATAACTACCTTCAAATTTGGAAAAAGTTGTCCCAAAAAGGAAGACAATCTGCTCTCCATAACCTCCAGAGACAGGAGAAGGAAAAAGTGCACTTCTTAAGTTGCAGCATAGTACTTTTTGGTTAGGCAGTAAGAAAATCATTTTAAGTCTAAAGGCAGTTCAACACCTGCCATGATTGTCCAAGGAGAATGAAGAAACTCCATCACTGAAATGTTTAAGTCAGACCTGACAGAAATGACATATACACAGTGAATTCAAACTTGGCAAAGGAGGATTCTAAATGACCTCTTAAGACTTCTTTTCCTAGACCTGTTTTTTTCTGCAGTATGTTAAGGATTATGAAGCATTCAGGTACAGTAAAAGGGACTTTACAAGTAAAATGGAGATTATTCTCGAAAACTTGACAACTAGTTTCACAACTGTATCATAACCATAACACTCAAAGATCTGTTCATTAGAAATCAGATGTTCTGATTTATCCAATGTTTTTAATGAACCAATAAACTGAGAAATGAGTCTTAGATTTTTCATATTCCGAATGCTTGAAAATCATAAATTATCATCACATTTACTTTAAGTTTTCACAAAAATGTAGTCTGTGGGTCTGAATGTAAAGTAGGGATGAAATCATATTGATGTTATATTTTGTAACAAGTGTTTACTTTGTACTTGAACTAAGACTTCATGATACTGACTCAAGCAATGGGAGCTCAATTCTTTATCAATTCAGACTAGATATTTGTCTGTATATCATTAAAAATAATTAATGAGACTCCCTATTTTATCTCTCTCTACCAGAAATTATTATCAGAAACAGTATCATGTTTCAGTCCTGTGATATGTCTAATGTTTGCTTTTGTATTACTAAAATAGATTCCTCAGTGACTGCAGCAGTTTCCACAGTATCTTTTGTGATGAAATTACTGTACAATTTCAGTTTTGCAGGAAATATGTACAGGCTTGAAACTCAGTGCTTTCAGAAAGCATTCAGACAATACTTATCTTCTGTGTTGATTTTCCATTCAGCACAAAATTTGAAAATTTTATCCTTGCATGACTGGATGACATTTTTTCTACAGGCCTTTTCTCTGAAAAGGTTCTGCTCATAGCTATAGCCATGTAAATTGTAACTAACTATTCAAAACAGAAAATAGATTAATTAGTAGTGTCATAAAGAAAAGAAATTAACATGGTCTGTGTGTTTTCTTCCAAGAAAATGCTAATGTTCTGACTTCACCTCACCTTAAATTAGACATCAGAACTCTATTGATTCACAATGAAAATAAGCATGAATAAATAAACACACTGTTACTACTGTTCCAGAGAGCAAAAATTTCACTGCAAAAATTTTTAAAAATATACATTTTGCATATACATACATGCTTCATATAATTTAGCTTACTATATATGACTAGGAGGCAGATACAGAAAAAAACAAAGAAGAAAGCTTAATTTAATTTATTCATTTTTAATAACATTCATTCTTCTTTAAGAAAGAACAATACTATGTACGTACTATCAGTAATACTGTGTGAAGCAGGACGAAAGGTTCCAACTTCTTTTTGTAACACAGAGAAAGAAAACACATGTGAAGCATAAAACTTCTCAGTAAACGTAATATATTGAAATTTCTTGAGCAATAGGAAGGTGAGAATTCTTGGGAATGATATTCAAGCATATCATGCCCTGTCACACTACACTGTGCATCACATAAACAGGAGAAGAATATATGTTGGCCATTTTTCAAGACAGATTTGGCAGATACACTATTTTATTCTTTGACATATTTCCTTTTTCGAGTAAAAGTAGCCTTTTGAGTATACCCTTCACTATGACATTTTATTATGTCTGAACATGATTATCGAAGCTTGGTTTAGCTGACAGACATTAATGATAACTGGTCAGATTGCCTTCCTCTGTGCCCTCCATTACTTGTGATCAACATGATGTTAGCTGAATGTGATTAGGGCTTATTTCATGTCTAGTTGTCGTGATGGCAAAACGAGTTGCCTTCAGTTAGAGCTACCTGAGCACATTCCATCTACATTTGGTTCCCTGAAATGAGTTAAAGCTGTAATTGACTTTGGTGTTATAGCAGATATATTCATGGCCTTTTTAAATCATTCCACTCTAACTCCGTGCAAATCAGCAGCAAAGTCACTAACATAAAGGCCTTATCACAGAAATCCACAGTGGCCCCTTATTCTTCCTCAGTCATTCCTGCTGGGGTAGAAATTTTCAGTGCTTCATCATTCTGAAGACAGTAAATCATCTTCCTAAAGAATGTCCTTGGTTCAGGAGACCAGCAAGGTGAGTTACACATCTTCGCACTTTAGCCACAGAGTGGTGACAGATCACCTGCTCCTGCCCCACCACATCACATTGGAAGATCTACACTGTTTTTCAGAGACAGATACAAGTTCATCCTGGTACTACTAGCTGAAGAGAAGACACATGTTTATGAGTGGAATGGCACTAAGTCTTGGTGATTTGTTAAGGAAAACAAAACAACTTCTGATCTTCTCAGAGTATAAGCTGATTGGGCATGTATTTGTTGTCAAAATCCTGAGGGAGGTCAGTGATAGTGTATGGCTTTATTGTCCCCACCAAGCACCAGTGCAGTCTAGGACATCTGACATTTCCTTCTTCCCCTCTAATAAACAAAGTTTATTCTGTTATAGACCCAGATTCAGCAAAAACACTCCTGTGTATCCTTTGCTTGTTGTCACCTATGCAGTTAATTTCTTCATGTTTTTCAATAACTTACATTTCACTGGTAAGCTGCATGTTTCCTACTGCTCTCACCAGAAGATATAACAAACTTTAATCACATCTCCCTGCTTCTAGTACTGTCTCTTTTGGAGGAGGACACAACCCCCATTCATATCGTACTGAATTCTGCAAGGCAGGAATGTGTGTACAAAACAGACAACCCAAACGGGAATGCTGTCCTACCCCAGCTTCCTCTATTTCTTCCTCACAAGTTAGTGTCAGTCTAGCTCAAACCATAGCACAATTTACAATCAGTTTTGCATATCTAGAGAGTCTAATGAATTGGCCAAGAGAATACTTAAAAGATTTTGTTGCAGATGTGCAACAACTTCCCTAAATATCTAAATATATAAACTTCCCTAAATATCAAAGCCATGTTTTTCAATAACAATATACCTATGACTCACACAACATCTATACATCTGTATAGATAATTAACTATAGCAGTAGAGCATTACAACTCCTTCCTAATCACAGCAACATGTGTAGTTCCTTGTTATGTGATACACCATTATTGTATGCTTTGAAGAAAGTGAAAGTAAGAAAAAATGCAACCATATTTACTTTAATATTTCAGTCCAGGCCTGGCTTTATAACTGTATTCATCACTACAGTTCCTGTCCTGCTACTTTTCAAATGCTCTGCACCAAAGGCATTTGAGGCTTTTATTGGTTAATGTTGTCCTAATTAGCCATTGTAATAGAATTAAGTGGGACAACATCTTATATACGGAGGTCTTATATACAGAGAAAGTCTAAACACAAAGGTCAAGCAAACTCACAAACTGTTCTTTTCTTTTTTCTTTCTTTTTTTTTTTTTCTAAGCATGAGGGGAGAGCAAAGGTAGAAAGACAATATGGTAATGTCAGCTTGGTATTTTTTGTCTGTGGGAAAAAAGCACATTATCAGAAAAGGGGAAATTTGAGTGATATTACCCAGTCTAAGTGTTCACGATTGCAATCTCGAGAGAGCATTTCTACATTATAAAATATAAAATGAAACTGCAGTATAATTTATATGGTTGGTTGATTCAGTAACATAGACTTGACAGAAATAAGGTTAAACATTCAGCCTGATGAAAATATATGCTGTTAGTTTTACCCAGCTGTTTGAATCTTTCATCACTGTTAGTAACAGAGGATTTGTTATAATCTGAAAGCTATATGCTTTTCTAGTCAAGCATCCTGCCACGGATAAAAGCAGTTCTGAACACTCAGAGGACAATCACAAAAATATTTGTGATGATAGGACCCACAAAGCAAACTAGGGATTAATTGACTGTGATTGTCTTCCTAATTTTCCTAATAAGCAATAGAGGGGTTGTTAGATACTGGATGACTTACTTCAACATATATTCTCTTATTTCATTATGGTGGGAGGGGAAATAGAGGATAAGTTACCAATAGCAATATTAACCTTGAAGAGACCCAAAGTTTTCTGACATTTTTTTGCCAATTTATGAAAAAATCATCATGAACAATCCCTTTTCTGACAGATTCTATTGCCTATACCCTTTTCTTTTGATATGTTACCTAGCTACCTATTTCTTTGCATCTTAAAAGCACCTTTCAAGCATTTATACCTTAAAATACACAAAACTTCAATGAGATTGATAAATGTGAGCAAATTTTGGTTAAAAAAGATAAGATCCTTTATATCATGTGAATTTACTTTTCTTCCCATTCTTGAGCAGAAAGTACAAAAAATGCTTCAATAGAACATTTTATTCTGGAGGAATTCAAGAGAGAATAAACTGCTGAAATGTCTCTGCCTTACAGTAACGATCATCTGATTGAATTTAAAGTTGTAGTTTATCCTTACATACTTATATTAATTTTACTTCTGTAAAAATAACATAGCCATAAAAATGTTTTGGGGTTGATTTTTCTTTCTTTCTTTTTTTCTTTCTTTCAGTTGGCATAAACAGAGCAAAGAATTTCACATTTCTCCCTTTGGAAAAGTTATAGTGTAAAGAAAAAAGAACAGGTGTACTCTCACTTCTACCTTGTAAAAATAACACATATCTGCCTTGTTTAAGGACAATGATGGGTTATGTGTGCAGTGAATGCCTTCATAGATTTCCCAGCCTTGGCAAATATGAAAAGCAGGAATAAAATGCATAGGTGGGAAAGTGCATGGGCATAAAGGCAGTCAGATTTTTGTGTGTTTTTACTGACCTCCATTTTGGAATAATTCAATAAAAGTAAGTGGTACATTCCTGTGAATACCTCCTTTTCCTTTCCTTCTTCTTGCCCCGCCATATGTAACAGGAAAACTATTGCTTTGTGCCTTAGTGTTCTGCCTGGGATGCAGGCACTCAGCATCCAATTTCACAAGCATTTCAGAAGTGTGATACCTTGGATACTTGCTTCTAAACCTGCTCATTAATTTTAATGATGCTGACTTCCTTTCTAAAGCATTGTGACATTACAGTCAAAAAAAGAAAAAGAAAAAAAAAGCATCATGTAAGGGTTAGGTTTCATAATATTGTATTAAAGGATATAATTTCTCTTTGAAAACTCTTGACATGAATGAAACTTTAATGATTTGAATCTGGCAGCTCAGCTGCAAGATAGTTGAAGCAGAGTGAATATTTTTATCCCATATTTGACAGTTTCATATTTCAGATATGTATTTATTTAGTGGTTATGAATTAAGCATTTTTTTCATTGTAACAGAGAATTTTGATAGTCTTATAAAACTGCTTGCTATTAATAAGTATTTGAAGTGAAAATTTACTGAAATTTACGTGCAGTTTCAGCTTGAATTTCACAGTCCATTGTTCAAGTCTGATGTGCAACATCACACAGTAGTTCACACTGTTAGTTCCTGAATGGGATGGTCCAGCCTTTGGTGACCAGAAAATTTAGGAAAAGATGGCTTTTTTTCACACAGGTTGTGTTTTGTGCCGTTTGGAGAAGACATTCACCCAAAAGATTTTTGGGTTGTGACTTTTCTGTTTCATCACTGTCTCTGTTAAAGCACTTTTTGTTTGTCTCCTGCAGTGCTGGTAACAAACCTTGACATTAGCAAAGGGAAAACAATCGTCCAAACTTCCATGTGCCTTGTTCCTGCAGGTGAGCAATCCTTCTCTTGATCTTTCAGCTGTGCTTGTATGAAGCACTGCCTTGTTATCGAGCTTGAATTTTGATTAAGTTTTAAAGTCAAATGTGTGAAATTCACACGAAGCTAAAGCAGTAGCGGAGGGACAGGTGCTAGAGGAGTGGCAGTATCTATTGAGGCATGAAGGAAGAGGCTGTGCCAAAATGTAAAATACGTTCTTCTCACCATGTGTTTTGACCAAAACAAGCAAGTTCTTCATATTATGCATCTCCGGCAGCAGCTGCTGGCAAACTGATGCTCCAACTATAGAAACTGATTGGAAGGAACAGAAATGAGGCTGAGAAGCAGCACTCAAAAAAGCCCAGAGCTGTAGTGCCCCACAAAAAGAAAAAGGCAGCTGAGAGGAAGCTGGAATTAGGGGAATATCTTCTTTGTACTGTTCTGGCTGCTGAAGGTGAATGTCCCTCACAGGAAGCTGAGGAGAATGTGAATATATTTTCCTTTCCCTTCATTTTTTTTTCACCTTGCCATTTCTTCTTTCAGCTTCCGGCTCCACAGAAGCATTTCTAATATGGTCTGTTCCCCTCCAGGGTGATCCTCTTCCCTTACTGAAAGAAGACTGAAAAAATCTTGACTGATTACTAAGGATCACCTTCATCATCATCAACTAAAAGCCAATACAACTCAGCCAGTTTTTCAGTTTGAAGATGCTAAAAATGGAAAATATAAAGCAGTTGGCAGCTTGCATGAAATTTTTCAGAAGGTGTAAATCAGTCACTTCTATTTTCTGTGGGCAGTTAAATCCATTTCGCTACCACAGGAAAGACAAAGTGATTTTCTGGTGAGGACAGAACAAATGGGTTGCACAGTCCTTCCAGATCTGTTTTTCAGCAATTCATCCAGTTGCTCTTCAAACCCACATGAAGCTTGGATCCACTTCTAAGAGGTGGCACCATGTTCAGTTATGCTTCCTACAGCATCCTGACTCCCAACCTCCCTTCAGATCCCATCTGTTCCCTGTTGCTAACAATCAAAGGCATTTTACCAGCCTCATTCCCAGGTCATTTCTACAAGAGCAAGTTGAACACAGCAGAGGAGGCCTGTTCAGAGGGGACCTCTCCATGTTCCCAGAAGCATTGGTACTTTCCAGAGCATGGTGCATAGTGGTTTCTATTTGGTGACACCCAACACCTTTCAAGCTTGTTTGTTAAGCGGAAAGGACCAAAGCAGAACTAAAAACTTAGCCTCAGTTTTTCTTATTTTTATTTTAGGGAAAATCCTCAGTATGAAAATACTCAGCCAAAATTGCATGGAAAGTTATAAGGCTATCAGTAAATTTATGAGGCTTTCAATCAATAAAAAAGAATGGGTGTATAAAGCTATGCAATACTTAGAAAATAGCACACAGTTCTTGCCTTTTCACAACTCAGGATGCTGGCAGTACCTAGTGCTGTGGAGAAATGTGTATTGCAAAAGGTCTTATTTGATCAGACATTTTTGTGAGTTGATATATGATGCCAACAGAGGGGAAAAATGTCACTTTTAATGGATTAGTGCTTAATTTATGTTGTTATCTGAAGACACATCATCTACGAGAAGCACTACTAGCTGCGGTGATGTCTGATATTAAATTGCAGCTTTTTTTTTTTGCATTAGTGAGATGCTCTGTTTCCTTGGATACACTTTGCAAAAATAAATAAATTTTAAAGAAGCAGACTATTCAATCATTATATTAAAAAGGCCTTTAATTACATGTAGTGTTGAAAAGGAGATAATTGTGTAAATCAAATAGTGAAGCAACATAGGAACAACAACAACAATAAAAAATCCAAAATAAGAAACCCAAAGGTGAGTTTCTGTTCTGAGAAACACCTTCTGAATATCCTCCATTCATTAAAAAGTGTGTGTAATTTAATCATTTAGTTTGCTCATCTGTATCATTTTTATAGCCTGCAAGATACTGTTTTTCTAAACACATCCTGAAAACATTTTTCAAAACAAATCCTGAAACTACAAGGCTACTGATTTTTAAAGGCACAACGGCAGCAGCTGTTCAATTGTTCATTTATTTTTTCTTGAAAAATTAAAATGAATTCCTTGAAGATGGTCAGTTCTCAGAAGTGTATTGGTTTATTTTTATACAAGAAGCTTGCTAAGCAGATGAGGATGTGATCCCTATCTCTACACACTCTGCTCCAGTAGGACTATTTTTATGATTGTTTATGATGTAAAAATAACATAGGATTTGGAAAGAATTATAGGCAAGAAGGTTTATGCACTGTATATATTGACATCATAGCTATCTCAGAACAATTGTATGTATTGAAAACAATAGAAAAAAGACAGGCAAAAATTTATAAACTTCTAATCAGGCAAGCTTATTCATGTGGGTAAATATTTATAACCAAATTCTAATTGTGTGTAGGATAGCAATTGCACATAATTTTTATTTATTTCCTGTAAAGGTTAAGATAGCTAAACATTCTTGCCAATATATGTGAAGTTAGTAAACTAGAAAAAAATTGTTCTCCAAAATTTTTCCTGAAAACAGGTGAAGTTCCACATGAAAGTTTATGTCATCAAACCTGAATGTTAAGGGTTGAAATGAAGCTTGTGTAACCCCAAATTAAATCATATTTTGTGTGTGTGTGTTTTCTTTTGTTTGATTGTTTGTTTTGTTTTGTTTTCTTTGTTTTGTTTTGTTTTCTGGGTGACAATACTGTAGTATTAGGAAATTCACATGCAGGTGGGCCACCTCTGTTTGCACACAGGCTGTGGACACTCTGCACGTGAAAGTGTGCTACCCAAAATGGATGAATGCTTGATGAGAGATGGTAATTAAGTGTGGGGGTTGTAGCCATATTGTTAACAAGACCCGTTGCACGTGACAGAAGCAGAGATAAGGAATAG
>JAUBNY010000216.1:10638-22628 GCA_032275445.1 Crypturellus soui
AAGGGTCAGGCAGCAGGCAGAGAAATGCACTTTGTTTTTTCTTGTAGAGCTGGATTGAAAGAACACCACAAACCTTTTTCCTGTGCGATGTGTTTCTGTGCACTCAGACAGCAGTGTGCTACTTGGTAATTTGATGGCAGCCACATTGTCAAGAAATAAGGGATGTGAGAGTGTTACAAGGGACAAGTCAGATTTGGCTTAGCCCTACAAAAACACTGCCTAAAGTAATCCAAAGTAATGATTTCCAGAACAAAATAAGGATGGAGAATGTATACAATGGCTTACGCTGGTGGTGCTGTGAAACGTTTAGGGTTGACAAGAGGACTGAATGGGCAAAACTGTCTCCTGTTCTTCCATTTCTTGAACCTTATTCGGATATTCACTACATCATGATTATATCCACTATGCTTAGTTGCAGAATAATTTCCTTTAAGTTGATGCAAAAGAAGACAGAATATGCTCTCACAAGCCACAGCAGCTGAATTTGCATTGCCCCAGCCCTTCTTACACTTTACTGTGGGAAACAGAGACTTCATCCTGCAAGGCTGCCAGTCTGCTGCCCTTTTTTTGAGCAATGAAGCCACTTTAAAAAATGACAACAAAAAGAGTGAATGAGGACAGCATGCTATTTGTCACATGTTACTTCATAAGCGTATGCTATCACTTTTGGAGAGTGGGGAGATGACTGATAACTCTGCACCAAGAGGACTTCTAATAATATGGTCTTGAGTGCTAAAGCCCAGTAAGTTATTAAAATATTTGTCTCTGTAAAGGAATACCCCTGTGGTATTTTTGTTTCCATATGTATAATAGGTTGCTTCTGAATTTAAATTATGTTCACTACTCTTTTCATTCCATCAGAATTCTTTATATTTTAGAATATATAAAAAATGTTAAAATTCAGAGGTAGTATTTAAGTGAAAATCTGTTCAGGGATTTAGAGCTCCAGAAATATTACAGAGTACACTTTCTCATTAAAACCTAAAATGGCTTTCTTGTCTTTCTGCCCTAACCCCCCTTCAAAAAAGGTAACGTAAAATCTGCCATAGTTTGATCTCACCTAAAAAAAGGAAAGGACACAATCAAATGTACTTATGCTAGGGGTATGCTTTATGCAAAAACAACTGTCAGTTGGATTTGGATGAGATACGTGGAGGTGAGCATTATTTTAGTATGCTGTGAGTGAGAAATGGCTGGATCAGAATATTATCCTAAATGAAAATCTGAAAATTACTTTTGGGCACTGCAGAAAGTAAAATAACTGTACAAGGGTTCAAGAGAAACTGCTTTTGTATGAGCCAAGAGCGACTATCTAGAATATTTTTTTTTGAATGTAACTGATTTCTTCTAGTTTCATGAAATGGATAAATAAGTGATTAATCAATTATAATTTGTCATCAGTTTTGAAATCATATTTCTTAATTTTATTGAATCCAGTTGAAATTATTCTCACAGTAGGCCTTAGAATGTAATAGGTGGCTGGATGTGGTGTATGGTGTGTTTATATTGACCTGTACAGCAGAGCAAACTTTAAAAGAAAGGATACCTCTAGAGAATGTCCTAGCAGCATCTTCTCTTGCTACTCTCTCAAGTATTAAAGTGGCATAGACTTCAGTACTGAAATAAATATTCCCCTCACATGTGAAAGTTCTATTTCTTGTTTAATGGATAATGTAATAATAACCTGTATGTTGATGATAGGCAACCATTGCATTATGATGACAAAAAGATGAATATTGATAGAATATTAGTGGTAAAGAGAACACAGAAGTGTTGTTGGGATTGTTTTTTCCCTAAGTAGGTGGACTATGTCATTCTTCTTGCTCTATGCCTGTTCCTTTTCATACTCAGGTTTTCTCATGTGAAGCATAGGTAATGTGCTATAAAATAAGATTTTTTTTCACTGTGAGCTATCTTTAGTGATGATTTGGACCAATTCATGGTTAAAGCAGGGCTTGTTTAGTATTAGTTTGCTCAAGGTTTTGTTTGAGTATTGGAAAACTTCGAACTCCTCTGCTAAAGACATCATTGAGTATCTCCAAGAACTGTAGTAATTCTTAGCACACATACGAATTAAAGTGAATTATCAATATGTCAATAAAGGATAATCTTTAATTTTTCATAGGCTTGAGTCATTTATGTTCCCTTCTATACATAAATCTCATTTTAAGACTGAGGAGTAAAGAGATCAAATTTGCAAGGAGGGTGTTGTTTATAATGGTTTGGGCGCAGCACTGACTTTCAAGTAGATGATAGTCTTAGTAAATGCACTTCGTAAAGCAGTCCACAAGTTGCATGTTTACTACCTAATTATATCTTTTCCAGGATGCTGAAATGTTTCTTCTTCCCTAACTATAGGAAGCCCCAGCAAGATAAGCTTGTGATTGTGACTAGTCAAAGTGGAGTAAAAGAAGCCCATGGAAAGAGAAGACACTGTTCTTGAAAATTGAAGGGAGATACAGATCTCATAACTTTTCAAAAATTCAGCCCACATTCAACTAAACCAGCTTTGTTAACCTTCCAGTTTGCACTGATGAGCTAAAGCAATGTGTTGAGTTTGCTCAGTCTAGTCTCTAGTGGGCTCTTCTCTCTGTTCCCAAACAGTGATGCTCGAAATTGCAGGTGACAGTCTATTCACGAGAAGATGAGAGGCTCAGGAACGAGGGACTACAATAAATCACGACTCCCTGGCAAATCTGTGTGTGCGTGCAGAGGAAATCCCTGATCGCTGTATGATTGGTCTTGGTTGATGTTATTGATAGAGACATCCTCTTATTTTCTCTTAAGCAGCAGTGTTGCATGGGCTGGCGTTTCACAGAACATGCTAAGTGAAGCTTTAGTCACTGCAATTGCAGCTGTTCATTTTTCAAAATATGAAGGGTAATAGTTTTCTGTAATACTTCATGATTTAAGCACAATGCATCCTGCTGTTTTTCAATGGGTCTTGTGTGCTTAAATCCTTGTCCGCTTGTGAGAAGTTTAAAACTATTGGACATAAAGTTAGTGTTTGTAAATGGGACACTGTGCTGGAATCAATCTGTCATATATGCAGTGCAGAAAAACTTGTCAGGATGAGCAGGCCCAGCTGAATGCTTAAATTTACTAAGGATGGAAATGTATCCTAAAACTCAATACTTGTGTCTTTCTGATTTGTTCATGCTGCCTCTAGGCAAGATCTTAAAAATAGCATAAAGTCTATGAATAAGGAAGGAAAAGGAAATAGTGGTATAGACTGGAAGGAATGCCAACTTGTATGTAGAGACGGAATCTGACAGTATCAAATTTGTATGCTATGGTTTCTCCTAGAAAACCTTCTTTCCCCTTTTCTTTGAATTCCAGCAATCAGTAATGACTTGCAAAACTAACTCTATTTCTGTTTGTTTGTTTATTTATTTGTTTGTTATGAACTTTACATGAATAACCTTTATCCCATGCTTACCTATCAAAAAAGACTATTTTTGAGTGTGTGTAGTGTGAGGGACAGTTTGACATGTCTGGGGATTGAAAAATTATAGTATTTATTAGTAGTAATGTAGTGTTTCAGAGAAATGGTGGTAGTTTGAGACTCTTCTGAGTTCGAGATAAATTTGTGAAGTTAAAAAGAAACAGATAAAACTTAAGATTTCTGACCAATGTACTCACCTATAAGAATAGCATCCATAGCATAGCCCAGTACTCTATATGAGCTAAGGCAAAAATTCCAAGGAAAGGTTTAGATGTATTGAGAGTAGTGTGCATGCCTGCTGTGTAGAGAATCATAGAATCATTATGGTTGGAAAAGAACTGAAGGAGCAAGAAGAGAGGTTAAGGAGAAGGGTAAGACCAAAGGTAAAAATAACTATGATGGAGATGAGAAAGGTGAAGGCAGAATGTGAGGTGATAGTGGAGAACTTCTGTAATGAAGTGGGAAAAGTTTGAGGGAGGGGAAAGGATGGCAACTGAAAATCAAAGAGCTCTTATTTTCTTGGCACTTGTCTTGCAGTGAATATGCATGCTTCTGTATAGGAAAGCAGAGTGGCAGAAAAAGGTGAAGAGCTATTTCCTTATTAGAAATAATAAGTTAGAAATACTGCTTATAGATGAAGAAATGGAAAAATCTGTATGACATAGCAAATTGCAATGGACAAAACTAAGTTGGAATTCAGGATTTTCCCAGGAAATGTAATGGAAGAGCAAGAATAGTAGAAGCAGATGATGTAGTAAAAAAGCAGTGGGAGAGTTAAAAGTTAAAAGACAAATATGGAAAATGAGTGGAAAATGGAGAGAAGTGAAAGCTGTATCAGTAGAAAGAAAGGACAGAAAGTAGATGGACAATGTAATGTAATGTAATTATATATTTATATATATATTTCTCTGGAGAAGAAAAAAATACTCTTAAATTTTGCAAGATTGGGTCTATACCATACTGAGATTTGTTGATCTTGTCTAATATATTTTTTACGGGAAGGAAAATTGTTAACAGGATAGGCTTGAAAGCTGCAGTACTGATGTATCAATAAATAAAGGAAGTCCAGGCAGAATTTTTGGAGAGGTTCTTAGGTAGCTAGGGATACGATATACTTCCTTATATAAAGTAAAATCTTGGTCAGCTATTTTTATCCTGTGCTGTCTTTGCTTCTGGTTCTGCCTGCCACCCTTGCATCATCACTGACCCAGGACAGTTCAGCTCTCACCATTTGTCAGAAGTCCCAGTGTGTCTTTGCACAAATGTGGGCTCTAGTTCTACATTGTCCAATAAGGAAATCCAGAAATTGCTCAGGTAAGCGTAATCTCATAGTAAGTGCTTATTTGCCGTTGCAATTTTGGCCCTAAGCATTTGTTGACATTTGGAGCACTGAGTGGTTGGTTCGTGGGTTCAGAAATCTGACAAATCAAGTATTGTGTTATGGTAATTTCTTTTTCCCCTCTGTGTGTGCTTAGGACCCAAAAAGTGGACACAAAGACTTTAGATTTATCACTTAATCTCAAGGCTGGCTCTACTGGCCTAGTTCTACAAGAACAAATAATGCTAGCAAGGTGGGGGGGAAAAACAAACCACTATTTTTGGAAGTGATTCAGTAGCATAGAAACATCCAGCTCTGCATTCTGCATTTCTAATTTCCAAAATGCTATTAAAATAGTTCAGAGTGACAGTTCATCTACAGCCCATAGTAAATCTAAAAATAAAAAGCCACCTGTGTTCAAAGTGTTAGTAACTCTACTTGTAAATCACTTGGATTACTTATTATTTGCAGATATGAGGGACTTTTTTGGGCACTTAAGTACTACACAAATCAACGTGGTATATACAAATCAAAAGTTATTCAATTAACATAAAAATATCGGATGTCACATGAAATGTCATTTAATGTCAGGGCTGGAATGAGCAAATAAATTGCCTCATCAGTTTAATTAGCAAAACAGGTAACCAAGTCAAATGAATGTACTTCAAATGATATTAGAATCATTTTGAATGGGATTGTGCTCTTGAATTTTAATTGGAAAATCACTTTACAGGACATGACACAATATTATTTTATTTGTATATGCAATTTTGGACAGACAGCTAATTAAATATTCCTATGAACAACCTAGAGAGAATGAGAGAGAATTTTAGCATCCTAAAGTCTGTGAACAGTCATTTGATTATTTGATTTATAATTCAGAATTTGATAACATGAGAAAAACAAAACAACAAAAAAGTTGGATCTAAATTTAAAAAAAGATTGTTTTTGAGTTCAAAGCAGGGGAAAAAAGGCTTTGCTAAGGCATTGTGCAGAGGGGAGAACTGCCTTTGAAGAGCTTGATGAGAAAGAAGAGTATTTCTCATTGTGAGGCAGGCTCACATGCCAAGAATTCAAGTGACTTGACTAGTTAGCAGAAGTTCAGGAAATGTAGTAGAATTTGAACTATATTCTGCATCTTAATATCCTTATTATCGTTCTACTTGTTCTTTTGCACTTTATTTAGTAATGAAGAATAAGCTCATGTTGTTAAAGGGCTTTGATCAGAATAGACAGGTTTTTTTTTCCTCCCCAAATGTTTTTATTTGAATGATGGATAAATGGAAGGTGAAATGGCAAAGTGAAGGATCACAAAAAAGTAGAGTGACTTTTCTGTGCAATGTGCAGATATTGTCATCAGCTGAAGAAAGGGCACTAAAAGCATGGAAACAGAAGCAACTCTGGCTGCAGAGAATAGTCTTCCAAGAGTCTGTAAGTCCTAAGGGAGAGTCCTCCCTTAGGAAGCATAGTGATACAGAGAAATTAATGCTTGTATTCCTTCATGCATTCCTGTTTATCTCCCTGAAGAAGCTAAACAAGAAGCAGTCACTGCAGGGCACTTATTTTACAAGGCACAATAAATAAAGTTTTTGACATAAGTATTGCTGTCTGTTAGCAATGCAGATCACACTTTGAATGTAAATCTGATTGACTGACCGGGTTCACTATGTTACTCATGTTTTGCAAGAAAGCGCAGTTTCTGTAAAGCTTATTGCAATCACCTCAGTTTCTGTTGGGTGTGGGTTCAGCATTCCTTTTGCTCATTTAAGATTGACAGTTGTTTGAGAGAAGAGGAATTGCATTTTCAAGCGCTACATCAAAACAGGTAACGTTTAACAACTTTATTAGATAGAGGAGGAAACTACATAGCTCCCTGAGGTCTTATTTCTCATCCTGCTGTTGCATTTATTACTAAAATAAGCTGCTTTTTGCTAAAATGTTGTTTGGACAATCAAATCAATATATGTGTCTATACCTCAACTCAAATCAGTCATTCAGCAATAGATTAGCGCCGTACTATGGCAACCAAGTGAATGCTCAATGCTGTCATTGAAAACCAAGTGGGAATGCATGGGAGAGCAGTCCTGAAGGCTGAGATAGTAGCAGTTGTAACAGGGAGAATAAATACCTTCCTTTAGCCCCTGATTCTCAAACCTGTTTTTCAGAAGACGTATCTCTTTGTATGTTACATTCAACAGTCAGTGTCTAATGAATTCAGCTAAGACTTACAAAGGTCAATAGCCAGGCCATATAACATATTACTAGTATTTATCTACCCAAATTTCTAACTGATAGCCTAATAGCTGTGCTTCAGAATCACTGTTTGAATTCCAGAGTACAAGTGGTTTTCTACTCATACAAAATGGATTTTTTCCCCTCCCCAGCCAAAAGTGAGATGACTAAAGAGACATCCTCTGTTAAACAGAGGATTGGACCAGATTGTAGTGTTTCTGGCTTTCTGACTCCATAGAAACAAATTGTAAGGGAACGACATAGGTATTTTGAGCTCACACAAATAATTTAACTGAACTAATTTGGTTAAAAACAGTGCAATTTTCTTCTATAGACTGACCCAAAGTGCCATTTCCTAAATATGGAAGTTCTATTGTTAGTACATTAATTAAATCAACTGGAGCAAGGTAATACCTTTCCCTTTTATTCTAATTTTCAAATGTGCTTTTTTTCGCATGTTTTAAATGTTTTCAAATATATTTGTCTTTTGTCCGACTTCCCTCCCCCAGTCAGATCAAACATAATTTCCTAAAAATTCAAGGTGATTGTGGATAATTGCTCCTTAAAAGAAATAGTGCTTAATCAGGATAAGGTAAGTTCAGCACAGAATGGCCACAAATGTAATGGATTGCTTCCCTTTCATTAGGCCCTTTTGAGCTTTTCCAAAACATCCCAACTATGCTCTTACTTTAGCATAGTTGGGAACTTTGATGGGCCATTTTACATTGACCTTCTTAACTGGGAAGTCTTGAAAGCAAAAGCTGAGTTTCAGAAAACTGTGCATATGCCTAGGGACTGATAGGATCCGGTGCAGGAAATCAGTGCAAGTAGAAGTTAATCTCAACAGAAGGGCTATCCATGACGAAGCTCATCTGATTTTCTGCAACGGAGGAACTTACAGGAAATTCAGTGAAGGTCCGTGCACCTCCTTAGCCACCTGGGTTGTGTCAGCTAAACTCGGGCTGCAGTTCCCTTCAGAACTCCCCAACCTGACTCAATTCAATTCACTTCAGGGTACCTCAGCCGAGGATGCGGCTGAAGATACACATTTCAGAACTCCAAAGGGCTGGCATGACACCCTATGGATTGCCCTCTTTGGACTGCTTTCACCCACTAGCTTTCTATTTAATTTTAAGTCCTGCTTCTCTTCAGTGGTAATGCAGTAGAATAGACCTAATTAAAGCTTTGATATTGATACATTTTTAGTCATTATGTGTGACCTTTTGGCATATTGATTTAAAATGTCAGAATTAACAGAAGATCTCACTGTGAACAACGGTCATTCTCTGAATGACCGTTAATTATTTGAGAAAGAAAATTTTGGCAGTGTTGTTAAGCAGAGTAAAAATAAATGAGTTAGATAGAAATATAAACATATGTTGCTGTAAACTTACTGCCAATGATATTTAAATCCTATTTGAATTAGATTAAGAGAAAATTTCCCATAAGAGTGAAGAGGGAGAAAGAAGCAAGTGGAATTGATAAACAGCAAAAATGTCAGATAAAGACTGTCTCTTCAGTGTTTACAGTGGTATACGATTGCATTCTGCACTATGTGGTGTTGGCTCAGCCGTTGCGCTGCATGAACTGTGAGCTCTAACGCAGCCAGTGAAGTTGATTATTTCTGTGCCTTGGTGCCAAAGGCAGGTCCAGGCAGTACCAATGTCTTAGTAAGGATGCTGTGGTATGTCCTGTGCCTGGTGGCTCCTGGGTGGCTGCAGAAGAGGGATATTTTTCACGTATTTAACAATAAAGGAACAGTAGTTCTGTAATTTTAGTGTAGGAATTGAAGTTAAAACTCATATCTATTACCATATGAAAATCACAGACTAAGGGCACTTTTTCAAAGAAAACATAATCCATTAAGATATCTCTCTGGCAGTCCATGGACCTTCATTTCTACTTTTTGTAACCTCAAAGTATCAGTGCCAAAGAATGATTTATCAGAAATAGGCAAGAATGTGGCGACCAGCATAAGGGCTGTTAGTGAGACTCCTTCTTTCTTAGATTTTTGCTCATTCTGTTTTTTCATTCAGGAGGCCCCATGGGATGTAAACACAGAACAGTTTAGAGAAATGAACATGTATAGAATATCCCAGCTCAAATACCATTTAGTATGGATGTGCCAGTATCAGCTAAAATAATAAATAAAGTTAGGCAAAGACTGTGCTAACAGACCTTACAAAAATCAGGAACACTGGACATTCAGTGTCTGGATTTCCGTCTGCTTACATCTAGTTGTATATCGGTCACACTGTATGTTACTCCTCAGCATTGCCTCCAAAATTAATACAAATCTATAATTAGCAGCGTTACAATTGAAAAATAGAATATTATTCTGTATCCTTCCTACTTACTGAAGGAAGTACATGATGCTGTATGAATCCATAAGTGAAATTCTTTCTCTTCCCCACTAGGTACAAATTTCTTGTTGGTTCTTAGATTACCCTGCAGTTTTTGTATCTCTTTATTTTCAAAATGGTGATTATTTGACCAACTGCTTTTAATATCCAGAGCTGCATGACTTTTGCTCATTATGCAATCAGTAAAATTAATGAACAACAGCTCGGCACCACCAGGAGGCCTAGCTGAATAGCAAAGGGACTACAGAAACCAGTTATTTGTTGGGCACTATCAGGATGGGTTTAACTGTATTGAGGAAAATATTTCTTCTAATATAGAAGGTAGGTTAGTGAATATTCTAGTGCTAATGAAAACTGTTAAATTTATGCTACCTCATATTCTCATCACTTCAAAACATTGTTGCTTCACATTTTGTTCATTTACTTTTGAATTTGCAATAAAAATTACTTTTGAATTTGCAATAAAAAGAACTGAGAAATTAGGAAAACTTGAAAATTTAACTGGTGAAATGAATGGCTTCTAACAACACAGATGAATTTGGATTAGAATTTGGAACCAAAGGTTGTTCAATGGAAACATTTGATTTACCTCCTATGAGATGTGCATCCAGCCTCAGATTTGACAGTATCATCCTTTTTTAGTTAAATCCATGACTTATTTTGGAATGAGGGAATGACTTTGTCCTCAGCGTGTCTCTGTAGCACCTTTAAATTAAGGTCCCCAGGTAGTGAAAAGTGAATGTGGGGTGGGTCCTATACATAGACCATATGTGTTCATATATATAGACCGGTGTGACCCTGGCCCCTTAGAGTAGAAACCCTCTATCAAGCGAAGCTGAGGTTAACCTGATGCGGCAGCGGGAGCATTTTGCCTTCTGCTCCTTGACAGAAGGTAACGTTCTGTTCCCATGTGCTTGAGCCATTACTCACCACAGATGCACAGACAGGAAGGGTGATGTGATATAAGATGCCAACTCCAGATGGAAGCCAACTTGATCATCAGATTTATCAGAGTCTGCGTAGTGTCTGCTGAGTTTGCTACTCTAACTGTGGGTTAGATTAATATCACTTCAGATGGTAGTGATAGTATAACAGTAACGTCCAAAATGTGGTCTAGCAGTGAGAAAAGTCCTATTCGAGTTAGCTTGTGAATATTTTGCTGTAATAAAAGAATGCCTATAAGCATAAAAAGGAGATGCTTCTTGGGATCACCTGGGAAGAAAGGAGAAATCTCAAGGAATTGCTGAGAAATCACCGCTTGCTGTGCTCTCTGCAGGAGGTAGCTGATTAAAGACCAGAGAACTTAACTATTCTTGGATATGTGCCATACCCCCAAGGAAAAACTAGTAAAGTAACAAAGTGGATCTCTTCTATATATTATGAGTCTCTAATTCCTATGCTCAGAAGCAGATGTCCTCTCTGGTGAAACAAGAATAAATTAGACTGTCATGAAAAACTCTAAACAAAACAAATTGTCACTAGGAGAATTAGGATTATTTATGCTAAAAGAGATTACACTGCAAGTTTATTTCATTGGAAGGACTTGCAGAGATGCTGAATGCCACAGCAGTGTGTGGGTGGCTCTAAAGAGTGGGAATGACTAAAAGAAATTGGAAGTAAAAGGATACAAAAAGTGAAAAGAGTAATATTCCTAGAATCATATACTTTGTGGTCAGTAAAATTAGGTTTCAAATGTTATTCAGTTAGGACTGGAAAATAAATAATGAGCAAATACTAGACTATTAGAGATATCTGTCGAGTAAAACCCTGATGTGCTTAGCATCTTCAGATAAAGGATATCTAGCCTTATAGAACTGAGAAATGATCTCTAAAGCTGGTCTTTTCTTTACAAAACAGGCTAGCATTAGGAAGAAGCCAGGAACTATGATGATTTCACACTATACACATCTAATCACATTAAGGTGATAACTGCAAACTTGGAAGTTGGAGGGATTCAGTTTCTATTTTGTGAGAACTGTTCTATGAAATGGAAAAAAAAAGTATTTATTCTGCTAAAAATTAAAGACGGGTTTACAGGAATATTGGAACCTTTCCTTAAAAGAACAATGAAACTGAATTAACTGGTTGTTGGCAAGAAAAAAGTGAAGGATTTTTCATTCAGTGCAGTGAAAACCCACAGTCATGTGAAACTAGACTGAGAATTTTATTGACTAGGAAAGGTACTTGTACAAATCCATATTTATATGAACCAGCATAGATTTTATTATAACTAAAGCATGTTAATCATGATGCTGCAAATTCCTGCTGAGTGCAGGAAACTGACCTGAGAAAGGCCCAAAAGAAGGATCCATGAAACTTGCGCCATCCTCCTATTCCCTGTACGTCCACTTCTGCACCCTGCAAGAGATCAGCTGGGTCTGGGCCAACCCAGTGAACATTTCATACTGTGCTGAGTATTGAAGTGCCTTTTATCTTATAGCCTCCTTATGGAGCTACATTTCTCATACAGCAGCTGGCCACCTCTCTCACCGTAAAGCATGGTTTGCATATGGCAGATGCAGTCTAATCAGCAGCTTACTTTAAGGGAAAAAGGGGAGATTTAAGCTTCTGTCCTGTGGCCCCTGTAAGGAAATAAATATGGAGAGAAGCAGTTTGAGTGATGTGTATTAAC
>JAUBNY010000216.1:32231-43480 GCA_032275445.1 Crypturellus soui
TACTTTGATCACAATTCTCCTTTTAATAGGCTTATCAAAGGGCTGATCTGTCTCTATTCCAACTACCCTGTTGCTGTGTTTATTGGAGAATGTGGGATTATACACCAGAAACCCTCAACACAGATGTTCCATTTGCCCAAATCAAATATGAGTCATGGTAGCTACACTGTTTTCATTTCTACCTTCGATATCCTGTGGCATCCTTTTTCACTTTTTCTTTTTTTTTTTTTTTTGAAAAATAAAAAATAAATCCCCAACAATTAAAGCATTTTTAGGTGTAGAGCTTATTTTTATGGAATAGTCTGTGCTGTTTTTTTCCTACACGTATCATTGGGAGCTGTGAAGGATGAGTATTTTTCAGCACCAAATGGCACCATCTAGGCCAAACTTATAAAGTCATATTCGAAGGAACAATTTAGAGAATAGCCAAGCTGTATGTAAAACAACAACAACAACAAACCCCAAAGCATAAACAAAACATCTTTGAATTCTCAAAGTTTTGTTAAATTTCATCCATATTTTGATGTACTTTTGTTTACTATACTGTAATTCCATCTGCCCAGTGTTGGGTGAATGTTAAATACAAATTGAACTTGCATTTAAAGTCTTCTCAGAAAAACAGTGACACATAAAGACAGTGCTGGCCACATGTATGTGTGTGCACAGCATCAAGCAGACAGCATTAAGCAGAAATAAAACCCTCTAAATGCAAGATTGCTTCTCTTTTGCGTTGCGGTTTTCTGGCCCTTTGGAGATTGGGATTAAAATGAATAGCTGAAAAGACTGAATAGAAATAGACCTATTGGTTAACATCCTATTTCTGAGCTTCAGTGAATCAATGTTGTAGACTACTACTTGCACCTGCCTGACATACAGATGCATTCACATGACTTTTTATTATTGTCCTAAATGGAAATACTGCTGCTTACATGAGAAAATACAGTAGATTTAATACCTCTGTATATTATAGAAGGTTCTCTGCATATCTTATTGCTAGTCATACTGGCAATCCTGTATTTTAAAAACAGAAGAATAGTATCACGATTTTAGAAGCTGCAACCCCTTGGGTTGCATTTTATGGCATCACTCTGGTTGGCTGAGTTAGTCGTTGGGCTGACAGATACTGCATGTTTAGAGGGGTAGTAATTCTAAGTCTCATCTAACAAAGGGGTATTTCTTTGTCCCTTGTTACATTTGATCATTAAACAGAACTATAAAACTAGAGATTTATTCTTAGCACCTGTGGAGAGGAGGAGCCCTGAAAGAATAGTTCTCGGTGTATCTGTATCTGAAGTGTAGGGGCTGCGTGTTCTTTTCTACTGACCACAGGTGGTATCTGTTTGAGTCCGACTCTGGTGACACATCGTCTGTAGAGATAACTTGTTTTATCTAGGCTGGCATGTGCCATTGGCGGTGGTAACTGCCTTCCAGCACAGGTACTTTACACATCTTTAAAGTATTTTTGCTAAGGCAATTTCCCCACTAGTACAGATTTATTTTGCCCTCTGACCACTCCATGCACCAGAATATAATAAAATATTTTAAATAAGGCATTTATGAAAGCCTTCTATAGAAAGTTAAGTCTTACGTTAGGTATTTTTGCATTTTCAGCTAGAATCAGATACATTATATGAAGAATTTCTGGGCATGCAACAGAAACTGTAGTGTTTAATACCGATATGGATATTGCATTAAAAAAAAAAGATTTGAATGTGACAATAAAAAGGAAATATAATTTGCATAAAAAATATAATTTGCATTCAGAAATAACATATTGAATTAGTAATTATGTCTTTTTGTTTTTTTGTATGGAACCGTGGGCAAATCTTCACAAAAGCTTATGCAAAAATAAATAAATAAATAAAAATAAAAAGGCATCATAGTGCAACTACTATGACTAAAAAATATTACTTTACTTTCTTTACAAAAAAAATGCCTAGTAATCCTGGAAAGTAAGTAAAGCTTATCTTCACCAATGGTTGAGCCTCTACTTCGAAAGATGGGGTGCTTTACATTGCAAGTTTTTTCCTCTAATTCCCATTTATGGTAAAATATAAACCAAGTCAGTCCTTCCAAAGGAAAAAAAAAAAGCCTATTATTTTCTATTTTAAATTACCTTTTGTCAATGTGTTGCCTGCTATTTCCAGATGGAAGGTACACTGTTATGACGTGAATATGAAATAACTGATTGTGCCCAAAATGGAAATGTCCTTGATTTGAAAGTCATATATGACAGTTGCTCTGGTTTTAATGCTGCCCTGGCATGTAACAAAAAGGGGCAATCAGTCAAATAAAGGAAATGCAGCAACTCCTCATTACATAGGACATTTTTCTTTTTGACATCACAAGTTTGTTCTTCTCCAGAGTGGAAGCTTGTGATAACACCACATTTGCATGATGTTAAAAACAAAAGCATCCATGCTTGAGTCACAGAAGTTTGCTCACTGCGTAAATCACTAGTTCCCCACATCTCTAACCATAGGAACCCACTGTACAGCTGCTTTGGATTGCCAACATCTATTCTATATATATTTAAATTATATTCATAGAATAGTTATCTTAGTCTTCAAGGCATGTTCCTTTTTTGCAACTTTTTCTTTTTTCAGCAGTCTAGATGCTGAAGAGAATACTGGAGGGAGAGAAATGTGCAGTCTAACTGCCTTTTAAAGAAGTGCACCATGTACGTAGGAGATGTATTTTTTGCTCAGCTAGAGTCAACCTCAGAACTCACTTTTTTGATAGACTTTTTCTATTGGGCAAGTGTTGATAGTATTTTAGAAATAACAAGAAATTACAATAGCTTGTAGGGCCATCCAAATAAAAGAATTGGAAAGAACCTCAAAAAACGTAAGTAAAATTATGTATCACAGTCTAGGAAGAACAGTTTTAAAGCGATATATTTTTGGGGGAGTGTGTCAGATGTAATAATTTCCAGTATATAAAAAATGCAGACCTTTGAATATTGATAGGTCTACCTGCGTGGTAAGGTTTATAGCAAAACTTCAGGCAAACCAAGTGAGAGTTCATCTTCTTTTGCAGGTTCATGTGGGTTAATAGTTCTTTTTCACTGAACTGGTAAGAAATATGTAGTGTTTCAAAGTGAGAATTTCTAATGACATAAAATATGATTTTTACATCAAATTTTAATGAATTTAATAGTTTAGCTTCAGTAAGTCTGCTAGGAAAGAAAAGATTTTTTTCCAAACTGGAAAGAACTAATACCTGTATATACATGCATACAGACACACAGACATATGTACCTCTATGTACAGATGTGCATATATATAAATACTATTATTTTTAAAAAAGGGTAGTCCTGCATGCAACTGGGTAATGTTCTGAAGTTCTGTATGTACAAATGGCTACAACTGCATCTCCCATTCCAGAGAAAAACATTTAAAACATGTTTTTAAATATTAATGTGGAGATTTTATACAAGCTACTCAGCAGCTTGTTGCTTTTAAGTGTTGTAAATCAGAAGCTATGTGATTGAAGGCACCAACCAATGAATTACAGAGATGAGTGCTATATCTGGCTCTTTCTGTTCTGTCCAACCAGTTTATGCTCTTTGCAGAAGCATTTGAATCAGTATTTGAAGAGTATTTAGCCCAGTGGGTCTAATCCCAGTCCCAGCTGGATTTAGCCCAGTCTTAATTCCACATAAAAAGAGGTTTGTAAAACATATTTCATAGTTTATTTCTGTTCCCCACATTGTTGTAGCTCTGAAGCACTGTCTTTAACATGTTAATTTTTTTTAAAAATTAACACTGCTTCACAAAAAACTACCATACAACTTCTAAACACTGGTAAAAAACAGTTTTCTTTCCTGCCTAGAGACCCAAATTCTTCATTAACTGCATTATCTGTAGCCAATGGCCTAAGTGCATAGTAGTTTGCTCCAAAAGGAGAAAGCTTGAAGATCAGTACTTAAAATGCCACAAATGCCAATGTTTTAAGTTCAAATAAAGGAGGGACACTATACTTAATCTGTGTACTTAAGTATCTGGCTTCTAGAAGAGCTCTTAGTTTAATGTATGCTTAATTCATCAAAAAAGTCTTGAGCAAACACACTGAAACAATATTTCTGTATGGTTTAAATATTGAAAAAAATGCTTTTATCTGAACAAACACTCCTAAAATAGACAAGTGAAACTGAAATTATGCATTACTATTACAATGAGCAAAGCTTCTTCTCACAGGAGTGCAATTACATGGAATAATTTTGATTATAGCAAGCACCTCTCTGCATGGTTGGTTACTTTTTTAGTATATTCCTTTCTGAATTTATGAAGAAATAATAGTTATTTAAACATAGTAGCCATGCTGTATTAAAACGGCAGTCCAACTTCGTTAAGGTAGAGTTGGCTACACAAGCGAAAGTTAGAAACTTCGGGAACTGTGACACTTGTTCCGCCCTGACTTTGTGCTCTTACGCATGTACCTTTTCACAGACTGTAATTACAGTTTACTGTGTGTTTTTAAGTGATACCTGCAAACTCGGTATGTAGGCAGAGGGTATGCAGTCAAGTTAGTATTTGCTCATCTTCACAGTTCAAATGAATTTTGGTAGTTTGCGTGAAAACTTTTCCCTGGAAGCATCTTGTATACCGCAAAGGACAATCCAGCAGCATCAGGAACTGGACTGTAGCAGAAGGGAATCTTTTTGAGAACACGTTTTTAGTGATCAAAATTACTCATTTAATCTTCCTCAGGATCCAGTACATCATATAAAGCAAATTCTGCACTTTTTCAGTTGTGATCTTTCTAGTTACTTTTAGGGCTAAATCTGACTCAATTCTATTTAGAAAGCAGGAAAAACCTCCACAAATCTAACGAAGTATTTAGTCTGGCTTGGAAATATTTCTTAGGTTCTTGTTTTGTTTTGGGGGAGAATAGAACATTTTGTTTTGCTGAGTAAATGAAAAAAATATGTTTTGCACAGCTCTAGTCAATCTCATGCTTAATTGGAAAAAAAGGACCTGGCATATTGCACTGTCTTTGCAGAAACACTCCCCTTCTTTCAAATACAAATCCACTTTTTCCAAATCTAGTGTTATTTATACGGTGACAAAGCATAGCGGGAAAAGGGAGGACTGTAAACTGGTTTTGTAGGGAACTACAAAAGAAAAAAGCAAGAGATTCCAGAAAGAAGTAAATGAGGTCTTCTAACATTCAGGGAATTATGGAAAAATCACTGTAGCACATAGTACATAACTTAAAAATCACACCATCACCAGCCTTTTGTTTTCAGGCTGGCATATTCCAGAAGGCACCAAAGATCTTTTAATTCAGTGGACGAAAAAGACATCAAGGCCGCCAGACACTCCTGCTTTAGTTACAGATGCTTCGGTAATCCTGCACGTGCTGTCAGAACCGGATGACTCCATTCATACAGCACCTTCGCTTTGCTGTTAGAAAAATCTCTTTCTTGGCTAAGAATAGAGCACAGAAGAAAATGAAAGTGCTTTGAACTGAAAAGTGGAAGAGAGAGTAAAAGAAATCATAGCTGTAAATAAAACATGCGCAGCAATGAAAATTCATGTGCTCTATGCACTACTGACTAGAATGTTGTGGTGCAGGTCTTTACAGCATACAAAACTTTTTCCTCCCTTCTTCTGTTTCCCTGCTCCTCTTAGAAGAGCAAGTCAGTGGTGGAGGGGTCCTGAGCTCAACACGGAAAAGCTCAGGTGTCTCTTTTAAGTACAAAGGAATTGGCTGGGCTTGGACTGCGAGGTTTAACCTTCTGCCTATGGAAAGTGCACATTTAAAAGATGTCCCCTCTCTCTAACAGTTTTTTGTTAGTTTATTTTTGACACTGAAGAATAGCCACCACTGGCTCAGGGGGGACCGAATCAGGTTTGGGATAGCTTGTATAAGGAGCAGTTAGAACTGGTAGGATACATGTGCTACTTGTTTTATGTGTTTGCCTGATTTGTCTGTGTTCGTGAATCTCGTAGATGTCCAATGTCTGAGCAGTTGTCAACTCCCAGGCTTTATTTTCACAGTAGCATGTTTTATAGAAAAAGGTATATTCTAAATATAATCCCTGTTTCATAAAGTGGTATTAATAAATAGGGATTAAACATTTAAGAGTTACTAGGGCTCCAAAACAGACCTGAATGATGACATTTTTCAAAGGTTTCAAAGGTTCAAAGGTTTCAAAGGTTCTTGCTGAGATCTGCATACTTATGAAAATTTGTTCCTAAATAATTTTACCTGACATTCTGAGACAGAAGAGCAAATTTAATCCAATTCTAGTAAACAACAAATGTGAAAATAGGAGCCTAAAGTTGGCTTAAAAAACTTGTCAGGCTGTTGGTCCTGTCAAGAGATTCTGTCATTGAAAGATGAAGTGTTGACAATAGGGAAAGAAGATTTTTGAAGATATCAAGGATTGATTCTTAACAGAGTAATTGTAGCAGACTTCTTATTCCTTCCATTCATATTTGAAGGATAAGGAGGAAAAAAGCAAAAAAAAAAAAAAAAAAAGACAGCATCGATACGTTTGTTGGTCACTGTATAGCTAAATGGCTCTACATTATGTATAGACTTAAAAGAGCTAAATAAATATACAGCAAGGATATTAACCCAACTGCCTGCAAAGTGAAATACATTGGGAAATAGAGACAGTGCTTGTCTGGAGTTTGGTGTGTTTTTTATTTGTTTGTTTTCCTAAATGCATCAACAGGATTCTGGCATTGTTTTACATTCTTTTTGAAAAACATTACCCCTATCTACATAGAGTAACAGGCTTACCTTGCAAGCATTAAAAGCTAAAGCTAAAGTAGGAGCGATCATTTTGAATGGCAGTTCCTACAGGGCTTTGACACTGCGGCAAGAAACCCAGTAAATGTTCTTTTTATACTACAGAGACTTTTTTCCCCCCAGAAAGAGAGATATAATTTGCAAAGTGAATATAACGTTGGGCCAAGACTGCTACTTCCTCATGCATTCTCCAGAGCACTTGACAAAAGCTCAGTGATGCCAACTTAACCTGATTGTGCAAAGCTGCCCAAGTTTAAGAAACAAGAGAAAACAACACACATCTTGGTCTGTGACATAATGTGAACTGCAATTGCTAGAAGTACTCTAAGGACAAGACCCTGCACAAAATGAAAAGGCTTTCAGCACGAGACGCATAGAGCAGCAAGTACTTGTTATCAGATGTTTTAAAGATGAAATCTCAATAGAGGTTGGGAATTTGCTTAAAGAACTAGAATGATTATCCTACTGCATCAGAGAAAGATATGCAATAAGCATGATCATAGAATCACAGAATGCCTAAAGTTGGAAGGGACCTCTAGAGGTTCTCTAGTCCAAACCCCCTGCACACGTAGGGTCTCCTAGAGCACGTGGCACAGGGCTGCATCCAAGCAGATTTTGAAGATCTCCAAAGAAGGAGACTCCACAACCTCTCTGGGCAGCCTATTCCAGTGCTCTGTCACCCACACTGTTAAGAAATCAGATAGATTCTTTGTTAGAATTTACAAGAATTTTATGTGCTGTATGTAGATCAGCACTGCTTGTCACCAACCTTGAGTTTGGCTTGGCAAGAACCATATTGGGAATTTATAGGCATGTCTGACTTTGCACAGGAATCTGTCAATCTGGAAGTCTTTGTATATTCAAAAAGTAGATACGTCTGGATTTAGGATTTGGTAAAATACAAAGATATAAAGGAGGACCATTAATGAGCTTTAAGTGCTTTAAATGCATTCTTGGGGCCAACTTCTCAGATTTATAAGTCAAAACCCAGAAGAGGGTAATGGCTTTTGATATTAGGTTTCTTCTAACAAGGCTGAAAACAGAACTTTGTTCCTAGAAAGACAGTTCCTTGGCTGACCCATAAAGTTGCAGCACTGGGTGGAATTGTTCTCTCCAGCTGTTCCCCCTGCCACCTTTTAAACTTAAGTGTCTTCATTACTCTCCAGTTTGTTTCTTCTTTCACCTCTTTATGCATCAGCAGGTGGTTTCCTCCTGGTGACAATATAAAATTGATGAAGTGTGGCCTACCTTGCTGGCTAGAATGGCAATTATGGAGCAGAACGTCCGATATCTATTAAGTGTAGGACTGTCTTGTTAATGACTGCAATTTCCTATCCTATTTTTTTTTCCAGAAGGCTTGAAAAAAAGGCAAATTACATACTGGCTGTCAAATGTTATTTTATGATCCTATGCTTCAGGTCATATTACTTCTATGAATCTTTTACAACAGTTAGAGGCAAATATGTGCCACTCAAAACACGAACTGCAGTGTTGTTACTGCTTCAGAGTTGCAGTTCTGCTGCTGCCTTATTCCTTCACGAGCAGCTGCGTGATGTGGATTGGACCATAGATCCAGGTGGTCACTAGTTATTTTTTCTGAGTGTTCCTTGGCAGCCAGCTTGGGGCTGGGCAAACAGTATGTTTTAGCATGTTGCCAACTCCCCTGTATGTAAGAGTGCCACATGAGCTATTTTTCTATCAGTCTTCGAAGCAGTGATAAAATTTGTTGTTTCTGCGTGGAAAGCTCTCACTTTCGTCAGTCAGATGCCTGCTTAACTTTGGAAGCTGTGGTTGCAGTGTAAAATTAAAGGTTCTGCAGAAACCCTCTCAGAGTCTGAGGCAGCACAGAATGCTGGGCTGCGCTGTGCTGACCACAGTGCTTGTTTATGTGTAGAATACAGAGCTCGCCCCTTTGTCTGTAATAAAAGCACCTTGTTTCAAAGAGTTCCCAATAGGTGATATCTAATAGTAAATCCTACGTAGTGGAAGAGTAGACTTCTAAAGAAGATAAATATTGAAACAGAGGGCAGGAATATAATACAATTTATTTAAAGCTGCATCTCTTTCAGAATGTAACTGTATTCTTCTTGTTAAGGCTCCACTAATATTACATCTGGTAATCACAAGCACTGACAATTCTCTATAAAAGCCATTTTCTTCCATACCTGCAAACTTGGTGCTATTGCACAGTGATAATATTTTACTGTGTCAGTATAATAAACGCAACCAAGTAATAAGAAGAATCATGAAAGACCAGTCTTCTGATCTTAAACTTGCACAGCATTTTAGAGCCCTTTATCTCAGGTCCTTGATTAAAATACTTGCCTATTTAAAGTACGTACTACCTCCATACTCTGTGGTGTTGGAGTGGCCAACATGATCTTTACACAACAGGATCCAGATGGTGAACTACTTATTAGAATATCATACGAAGAATTTTAAGACTTTATCTCTTTATATGTGTGGGTTTTTTGAATTCCTTTGAAAATAGTTTTAGTAAAACAGTCCTCCACACTGCACATACACACACACACACACACACACACACACACACAAGGGATTTTGAAATAGATTGTTTTATTTTGTTATGAAATAAATATCTACTATATAGTTGTCTGAAACAAGTAGTGTCTTTTGCTATTTTTAGTTGATTATGGAATCCATGCTACACATACCTGTATATGTTAAAGAAGCTGAAGCATGCACCTTCTGGAGCTAACATGGATTAGACAGAGTGTTAGTCCGGGGTGCCTCTATAGTGCTGGAGAGCCAGAGAGCTATTGCTACTGTTAGGATGATGTGCTCATCCTGACTTGCTTTTGTACTCTTAAGGTCTAACTCCCTATAGAGGAGAAAAGTCTAGCCACTCCAGGCCCTGCCTAGTACCACCATAACCCTAGGTCATATCTGTGTGTGTTTTCAGTTTAAAGTATGTGAAATTATTTTAGGTTTGTGTTGCACCATCTGAGTGATGTTTTTACCATGAAATTGAGGGTGTTTCTTGCATGGGCTAAGCTGTGAGATGGCACCCGTAAGAGGCAAAACCTTCTGTGAGAAGGTTGTGGGACTGTGAAAGGAGCCATCCCTGGTGAGTGTGTTTGCACATGATATTGGTTTGCAGTGATTTCTAGGATAAGAATCTCCCACATTGTGCTTGGTGTTGTTTTTGAGAGAGCTAGCTGGGGTGGTCAAAAGCAGAGTGTTAAAGTAACATGGTTAATCAGGAGTGCAGCACTTGAGTCCACCCTCAGATATTGCAAGCAGATAACCCACGGTGAAAGCAGAGAGTATGGGAGATCTGAGAAAACCCACTGAGTTAACTAAGTCAAATTTCACAGGAAGTGGAGAAACTATGCGTTTCCCAGACTGTGGGGTTTGCTGTAGCCAGGAAGCCACTGAAACCTCCTTGGTAACTGCAAACAAGGGTAAAGAGTGCGAAACCCTGCAATAATGCAAGGGGCAGGATAGAGACTGTTAGACACTCTTTTCTGTTTTATCTCACCTGGAGTTTTTTTCTAATAAAAAAAATAATAAGGTAAAGGCCTAATTTTCAAGATATATAGCCCTTTTGTTGTTTTTAGTATACTTCCTATAGACAAGATGCCTGTATATTGATATTAGAACCCTGCCCAGGGTAGAGATCACCAATATAAGACACCCAAAATCGTGCTTGCAGGAGTTTTGGAGGAAACTACTTAAGACTAGTCTTGATAGCATGCAATTTTATTCTTGCTGCCAGAGCCTGGGTTAAAGGCTTGTTCAGACACACAAATCACAACTAGCAGTAGCACTTAGTAGTCTGAAATGTCCCTGCAGATATTTAGTATTAAGTCTGACTGCTTAAAATTATTTGATTGAAATAGGTAGCAATCTCTTTTCTTCCCACAAAAGGAAAGTATTCAAATATTTTGTATGCACAGTAAGAATGCTACAAAATGATCAACAATTTGTTGTGACTGCATTTAACTGTAAGGAACAAATAAATCAAAGAGACACTTAGGGAATTTCCTAAAAAAAGAAAGGTACTGAGATACTTAGAGGAATGAGTTTGTCATTCACTGGGTGCAGATTAATTGTTTTGCCTGCAACCTCATGGAATAAACTTCCAAATCATAAAACCATGAAATAAATGAATATAAATATATAATCTGCTTATTCCATAAGAATCTCAGCCTGGTTATAATATTCTCTAAATTAGAATTTGATGATGCGTGTATGTATCTGAAGTAAAATCAATGTCCTAACTGAAATTACTGCATGTGTGACTTTTCAAAGGTGACATATCTTCTGCAGACACATAGCTTCATTCAAGACTAAAGTAAATAATATAGTGAAGTTGTTTACTGAGCTTTGAGAAGCTCAAGTCTTTATTCTTAAATTGATGCAGAGAAGAATAAAAACTAGACCAGAGATAGCAGCCAAAGCTGCTACTTGATTTTGCATCCCCTACTCTGTCTCTTACAGTTAAGTAGCACCTGCTCTCC
>JAUBNY010000216.1:55294-84671 GCA_032275445.1 Crypturellus soui
AACTAGGAAACTATGGTTTTAAATGAATGAGCTCTCTGATTTGTAAGCCTTTTAAGATAATTCACATTTTTTTTTAGCTAAGTAAGTAAACTGTTCAGTAGAGGATTTCCCCCCCTTTTTTCCCTTTAAAAAGAATATGGTCTGTGACATAAGGAACAAGGAAAATAAAGGATCAATATGCCTGGAAAGAAACTGAAAGATAATCATGCCGTGTTTAAGCTGACAGATTTGTGTTAAAAATTCTTTTTAAGTTTTGAGGTCTGAGGACACGGGCTCCCTTCAAAGATTTCTTTTTTATTTCTCCTCCTCTCTTTCACTCTCTCTTTTTTTTTCTTTTTTTTTTTTTTTCTAATACATACATATTTTTCTTCATTTTCACTCCAGTCCTTTCTCATCATGCACTGAGCTTTATCAGCACTCATTGAATCAGGAGCAACCAGAGACAAAAAAACACCCTAGCCTCAATTGAAGTTTCTGTTTCTAATTTTAAAGATCTAGAGGGTAAACTCCCTGCATGAAGTTTCTGATCCAAAATCTATTATTTTACCCTTTGCACAACTCATTACTGTCTTATTGATTCAGATCAGATACATTTTATTTTCCTTTAATATCCAGCTGAAAAATCAGCCACTGGGAGCAAAACGCACAGCTTTAATGAATGGTTGGCTTTTGCAAAGTAACTTTGTTATATATGTCTCAACTTGACAAGGCTTTAAGCAACCTAATCTGACTTTGAATCCGGCTTTGAGGTGAACTGTGCTTTGAGCAATGCTCAAAGGCTTCAACATTCCAGTGGTCCCTTCCAACATGAATTACTCTATGATTCATAAATTCTGCGTATATATATATATATATGTATAAAATCAATGCATAACAGTGTACATCAATACACACACACACACCCTTTGTACCCACATGAATTTTTTGCTATGGTCTTTATCATGCAAAAAATACTAGTCAGGTGTCTTATCATTAATGTTAAATTAAGCACTTGCAGCTTGGTGCCTGCGGGCTCCGTGGCTCAGCCTGCAAGCTTGCGTGACATTACCCATCTCCCTCACTTGGCTTCTGTTTGTGTTGTGGGACTGTTTGTTAGTTTGCGGTGTTTTTCTTGTTACATGCATAAACCCTATTCTTTCTTCTCTATAATTAGGCTTTGTGGAATTGATGTATGATGCTGCAATCTATTTTAGGCTCTCTGTTCTTGTACAAAATTCAGCTCTTCCAGGAACCTGCCTTGGTGCGCACGGGAACAGTTTGTCTGTGCTCAGGGGATCTGAGGGCAGCGTTAGCAGCTGGGTCTATAATAAGCTGCTTTTTGTGCCCTTGCTGGAGCAGATTACCAAGTCATAACGTATTCAGTGGCAGTGGAGCCTGAGAGGTGCCAAGGAATCTGGAAAACCTTGGTCTTTCCCAGGAAAGCCTTTCCTTTGGTTGTGAACCTTTGGAAGAAATGCGGCCAACACAGTGCTTAAAATTTGTGTACAAAGGGAATAAAGTTGACTGGACTGAAAAGTATATGGAATTGAGAGCCATTTATTCTACAGTGACTAGATACACTATGCATCCATCCACCGTAAAGGGCCAGGGATAACTAGAGAACAGGGCCGTGTTCACCTTTCCTTAGTTCAGTCAGATGTTTATTAGTGAGTTAACATTCACAGTGTAAAGAAACTGACTTTATATGCAGCCTGCAGTAAAAAGGTACATTTTCTTCCTGTTTTACAATATATGTAGAGTTTGGGGGGAGGAAGGGGAAAGTGATCCTGACACCATACGAAAATGAATTTAAGCAATTTCATATTGCAGGACAACGGGCAATTTAAAAGAAAAATCTATAGGAAACACAGGAGAACTAATAGACAGAGTCATGAAAAAGAAATACAGAAGACTCTAATAAATTTACCAAATAGATAAAGACAAATTTAAAAAGAAACACCTCATTTTGCATATGAGAAATTTGCATATGCAAAGTTATGAAGTAGTACTGGCGAGGTTTCAACTTCACAGCATTGTAAACCAGTCACATTTTTGTTTGATTGACACAGTGGAACATGGTTTTAAAGGACTCTGCTGCTGCATAAGCTCTTTGGTGTAACTAGAGAAACTATAAATGATGTTGGATTTTTTTTTTTACTTTCAAACTAGGAAACTCTGAAATAGGGAGGTGAGTTGTGAACTGAAGCTGTGTTATGCAAAGCCTGGTCAAACAGGAGCTGGCAAGACAAAGCCGGTCACAGACAGATCGGTTCTGGGGAAAAACAGCAGAGAAAAATCAGATTTCTTGCTCCGAGCCACAAAGAAGGGCCAATGGTGACCTTACCCTTAAGCTGGTTGTGGTGTCCCTTTCTCTAGCTGGCTTCCATAGCTTCCAATTATTTGATCTGCTTTCTCAAAGCACACTGTTTCCTTGTCTGTAACTAGGATGTTACAGACAAGGAAACAATATTGAGTGTAGTGGGTCAGGTTCAATATTGTGGATCTGCACAAGGGTTATCCCTTTGCAGTCAGTTTTACTATGGTGGATCCATTTATTTATCATTAATCAATATGGACAAAATTGTAGAGAATTTAAAGGATTTTAAGAAGAAAAATTTATTGTGTTTTTTGAGAAAAAAACAACAAATCTTTATTAGTGAATGTCTACTTTGTCTCCAATTTGAGGGAAGGATGAAACATAAAACGAAGACAGTTGTCTTCACTTTCATTGGACTCATTTTCCCTTAGTTGTAATATAATTTTACTCTAGAAGTGAAGTCTTTTTTGGTTTGAACACACCAACGGTCAACCTTCTATAACTGATGTTATGCATGAGATTAACGGAATTAAATGCAGAACAAAGTCCAGATCTTGCCAATGCTAGAAATAGCCTTAGATTTACCATCTCTAGAGCGTCAAATGCCCAGTAATGTATTATTATTATTTTAACTCCATTTTGTCTTGCCAAAGTGACATGCAGTGAAGCCATAAGGGGCTTCTGAGAAAATGAAAATAAAATAAATTATTGAAAATATTTTATCAAATATTTTTGGTAATATTTTGGCAAATATTTTTGGTTATATTTTGGCAAATATGTTACCAAAGTGTAAGAAATGTATGTGAGAAAAGGGAGGAGAGTCTGGAATATTTTCTAGAATAAAGCAGCAGTAGAAAGCAGTAGAGTTCAGAGTTGAAGTGATATTAAAAAGCATGTAAGGGAATAATGCATATACCCAATAAAAATGTATTGTAGGGAGGAATGCTAACTAAACTTTATGAGAGTTGAGCACAAAATTAAAATTTTGTAAAAATAAAATAATAAAAATAGTAAAAATAAAATTTAAAAAGGAGATGATAGTTAATACTGAAGGAATTTGAGGAGGGAAAGATGTTAAAGGAAAAAGTTCCCAATGGACAATTTTGGGGAGTTTTTTTCTAAGATATTCGGTATCTATCACTTTATCATACACTGTGTCACTGATATTCTCAGAGTGCTGTAAAGTGCTGTAATCAGCAATGTTTTGTCAAGGAAATTTAAGTTTTAATGTGGGAATACACCACTGGGACTTTTTTAAGCTCTAGGCTATTAAGTACGTTCTGCTAAGATGTGGGAGAGAGTTAGCAAACATATTCAAAATGCTAAAACGTAGCCTTAGTACAGGATTCTGGAGACCACGTTGCAGAACATCTCAACATCTATTACATTCTTCATCACTCAGCAACACAGTGCTTAATGCTGAAAGGTGAAATACTAGGTTACCAATATATAAGGCTTTGAGATCCTAAAAGATGTTAATTTCACTCATTCAATACCAAACAGATATTACTTAACAATTTTTCTCATCTCACTGCACTATTATTTTGTTGATTATTCAATTACACTAGCTTATAAACATTCCTAGCCCTCCTTTGATATCAATGGGGTTTTATAATTAGGCTTCTAAACATTTAATAAAACATGGAATGTAATTTTCAATCCTAGTGACACTTTTAATCATTGTACTGTGCTCTTTAACTACTACTAGTGTTTTGAGCAGATGGCTTCAAAAAAGTGTATATTCTTTTTTATCCCTGTCAAGTAGAAATCAAATCAAAAAGTAGTGGTATGAAGTGGTAACTCAGCAGTGACCCTTGTTTAAATCCATGGCTAATTCACACTAGTCCAGCCTTTTTTATTTGTACCAAACTTGGGTTTGCACTAGCTGAGGGTTTCTTATTGCCTGCTAAGACCACAAGTGCAGCTGCTTTCTACTTTTGCTTTGCAAATCCTTGCACCACTGCTCCTCCCAGCACGTCTGCCTCCAAGTTTCTGTGGCTTCATCAGCTCTTTTGTCCCAACAGGAGGCTCTTGTCACTTCCCTGTGATTACATGAAGCTTTCAGGACAGGATTTTATGACAGTCTTTGAATTCTGTGATATTCTGAGCAAGCTATATACCCCATCACAGCAACAAAGAGAGCAAAGCTGGTCAAGAGCTCGTTCACTGCTGGTTTAGGCCAGCACAAAGGCAACGCTGTGGAGGCACAGAAGAAAACCACTACGTGGTCCTTGTTGTCTGCCATCAGCAATTGTCCCAGCGCATCAGGTTGGCACAGGTATCGCCGCCTGGATACCAGGGCCAAATGAGCAGAGACACCAATGTGGCGGATGCTGCAAATGGCGTTTATTGCGTAGATACAGGGACTTATATAGGGTATCTAAACGCGGAAGCTCGCATGGTGGCCAATGAGCATCACTGTAACCTAATATGGGCAATTAGTCGGCTGTGCTTAGCTTCCTCTAGGCTTTCCGTACATCGCGAGATCTTCCGAACGCCACGTCCCTATGCTTAGCCAAACTCTGGCTAGCTTAGCCAAACTTAGTCCTGTTCCCCACAGGTCCTCTTCTAACAAAATATTTCAGACTGATAAATGGCAGAAGCCGTTGTAATTAGGAGTAATTATGTTGCTGAAGTATTTTCAACACTGCATGCTGTAATTAAAGCATGATCAGCAGTGGTACCTGGCATCCTTGAAAGTAGGGGTAAGTAAACATTATGAAAAGAGAAAATGATATGAGGGAGACAAAATATGAAACAATCAAAATCTAAAGCAATCCAGAATGCATTGCAGAAAAATCATGGCCTAGGTTGACTACTATTCAGAAAGGTCTGGAAACTTATTTATGCAGGGATTTACATAAGAAAGAGCTTTCCTTTTGTGTCTTGATATACCCAGTATAAATTCCTCTTTCAGGGCAAGCAAGTATGCAAGGGTAATGCCTTTCAAACTAAACATCTCTTGGATTTTGTCAAAGGACTCTGCGTACGCTTGCTATAGCTCAATGCAATGTTCAGAATCTCCACCAGCCCTGGAGGAACAGGGGCCGCCTGTCACGACAGTGCTGCCTGCAGCAGTGTGAAACCCATCGTAGAGCCTACTGCTTAATACTTATTGGGGCTGAAAATGAAAATGAGTATCTGCTGGTAGGCAGATGAATTCCTGTCTGAAATCCTGTGAAGTTTCATACAGAGCAGATGTACTTAAGTGTAGTGGGAAAAGTATTAACTTAGTCGCGTAATTACCCCCTTTGATGACCTTTTTTTCTGTCTTAATTTTATTGATAACAGTTACTATCCTTTTCTGGTGTATATGCTTAGTCCTCTATCTTTAATTCATGACATGATTTTTAATTTTTCATGATTCTGAACTGTCTAAAATTATGTTCTTCTTCAAACAGCTTTTAATGACCATAAGCTGCCGAAATGACATGGTCTTATCAAGCTGGGATCTTTAATTTTGCCTGGTTTCCCATGGCATGAATATTTTCAACATTTTGTTTCATAGCATTTGAGTTAACTGTCTCATGTAAAAGGAGTGATGTGTAATTTTTTCCTAAAAAATTTACAGCAAGTTGAAATAATAGAGGAAAAAAAAGTATTCAGTATTTATAAATAAATCTTTAGGAAAAAAACAAAAGTCATGAAGACAGGTATTTTTTTTTAGTCTTGAAAGAAGGCCTGACTAAATACATCTTGCAAGTCAAACATCATAATGGGAACTAATAGATTTTAAGACTCGGTTAGACTTTTGCCACACAAACATATTTGTCTTAAGAAACTTTAGTGAAATTTATACATCAAAATTTTATAATCATTTGAATTACTTAAACAACATTTTATCAGCAAATACCTTTAAAAATGAAATCCATAAGACAGAAACTCCTGAATATTTGCATTAACAACAGTAAAACTTTCTGTAGCTGAAAGGATAAAAGGAGTACCAATTTGACGACTTTTTTTTTTCTGAGGGCTTGAGTTTTTGCATGAGTTTCAGTCAGATCCTACGGCGATGAAAGAAGATTGTAACACACGATCTCATGGCAAGGAATGTACTTGGTGCTCTTTGCTATTTGGTGTATATATATTAATGTGTCACACACAAGATGGGTGACAGCTTGAAGGAACGGGGGACAAACACCTTTTAAATTATGTAGCCTAGTTTAAAATACCAGGTAAAATACTTTACATGGCTCATTAAGATCAAATTCTTCATTGGCAATTATTTTCATAAAAAAATCTCTTCATGAGAGTGCAACAGATCTCGGCCAGATTAGTGGTCCTACGTGGGCCCAGGATTTGTTTTAGTCTTTGTTTCTTTCAGCACAAGGCAGCCCTTGTGGGGCTGGAAAAGAAGGAAATAATAGGTTTGTGGCTTGGGAAACTTTTGCTCTTTTGACTTAGAAAGTTACTAGGGGCGCAAAGTTCCTAGCACTGGTTCAGACGGATGGATTCCAACTGCCTCTTCCCCAGGATCTGGAGGAAAGGATTAATTCTTGAATACGGGCAGTGATCACAAACCTGTCTGCTCTCTCCCGAGATGGAGAAAGACCTAAGAGAGACAGGTTTTGCTGATGAATGGTTTCTCTCCTCCAGCCTTGTGGCAAATGGCATAGTTGTTGTGTTACATTTAGGAAAGCCTTTGAAGCCGACATCCCTGAGGAGGGCCTGGAACCATTTCCAGAGGAGGACCGTAATCATTCTGTGCTGCCACGTTGGGGGACACGATGCGAGGCCTCATGCACAGCTTTGCCTGTGTTTGCCTGCAGGCTTCACGTACGGGCCACGTGAAACAGGAATGCTGCATGGGCACGAGGCCATCCGTGCCGCGGGCATCTCGACGCTGACCGTGCTGCACATTGGAGTGCTGCTCTGTCATTAGCAAGGGAGGTGCCTTGGGGTTGTTTCTTTCAAACAGGGTTAAGGAAGTTGTATTTTAGACCCCAGGATTTATAGACTGCTCAAAATAAAGTATTATAGGAAGGAAGTACATGAAAATTGATTTTTTTTACATAGATTTAACGGCCATCCATTAAGAAAAAAATAAAGTAAAATATATTACAACATTTTCCTGGAGTTTGTACATCAACTTAGTATCACCTCGAGGCTTGCCTTGAGCAGATGTGCTAATATTCCAAAAAAAAGACTGGTGGTTCCTCCATGGTCACGGTCCCCTTGCAGAAGTGGCAGTTCTGGTTGGAAGGGAATGGGTTACAGGGGCACAAAAGGAAGTGTTAGATGACGAGATTACTGTGGAAGAAGTAATTGAAGGAGTTGGTTGTGAGTCTGAGATTACATTAGAAGCATAACTAAAATTGATTTGCATCTGAGCTATAGCATTATGATAATGAAGTCCGTGGCCTTACCAAAAGATTATAAACACAACTTTTAAAATCTCTTTGATATTCTTATTACAAGTGTCCTTAAATCCATTATGAGTTGCTAGAAGGTCATCTTGTTACTAGACATGCATAGCTGGCACAACCCAGTACGCTCTGATAATTTTGAAAAAGCAGCTGAGTAAAAAAAAAAATATTAGAAATAAATATATCGGACATTGGATCTTTGCTTTTGCTCACCCTAGAGAATGAACTTGGTCTTGATCCACAAAACTTATTAATAACATCATAAATTGTATATGTAAATTATATTATTCCTGCTGTTGTAAGGATGTTAATTGCTTTGCAAAGTACTTGGAGCTTTTGGTCTTAGATGTATCATCTCATCTGCTAAATTTGCTCTGTCAGCAGCCATTTCATATTTAAAACTTTGGAGATTTCTTACTTTTTCATCAATATTTTAATAATAAATAAAAAACTTTGACATGACATTAGTGTTAACCAATATCTGTGTCTGATTTTTGTTGAAGTCTGAAGGAACATAGAAAGTACCAGAGGAGGTATACATTTCAGTCAAATGCTTTGTTTCTTTACATATTTAAAGAGTAGATTAGTTGAAAGGTCCGAAAGAATGAAACTGCTTTAATCTCTGAATTTATTTTTCTCTGAAAACTGCAGTATTTCTTTTCATTCTGAATGTGAATAAAACCAAGTATTTGCTAACTTCCTGAAATATAAATTGCAAAAAAAAAGCTTAAATTTCATTTTGAAATTTTGGAATTTAATGTTAGAGTTTCAACATTTAGTATAAGTCTAACTTATGAAATGGAGTTTTGTTTTTATTTTATGTTTCTGATGTGCTAAACTAATCCAGTACAACATGAACATAAGTTAATGGTCTAGAAAAAGGTAGGATGTTTTAATTTCTGCTCTGGAGTGGCTTATTCACTCGTTTTATTTCTACTATCTATCATCTCATCTGTGGTGTGAGGTCACTGAAAATATGCACGCTATTTTTTCAGCCTTTCAGCCTCTACTAAATTTGCAAACTGTTCTGAGCCAGTTTTATTCTGAGCCAGCTTCTGAGCCAGAAATGGAAAGTCTTGGATAATGAATGAGTTATTCTAGCTTCATCATTCCTCGTTGTCTCTTTTAAACTGCTAAGAAACCCAAAGAGAGAAGACGGCTTTCAGGGAATATTCAAATATAATTATCATCTGACTCAAGAAAAAGTCCTGAGAAACCAGCACTTTCTCCTGATATCTAAATTTAATCATTTTTTTAATCATCAGCCTTTAGAAAACCCATCACCATCTGTTTTTGAAAGTATTTGCCGTATTGATTCTTTGGAAAATACTGTCCTGCATAGAAACTGACTTTTATCTGAAAAGGAGAGAGCCATTAAGATTGTGTCCGAAGTGCCAAGACCATATGCATATATCCATATGCCATATCCCAGTTCCATGGGAATGAAGGAAAAGTGAATTTATGGGTTAAACAGGAGCTACAATTTGTTTCAGCAGGTTCTTGATCTGCCTGAGAGTCAACACATCAATGCATCCTACAGAGCCTCTGCCTCTAGATTTAGTCTTTGATTCTGATCTGTCTCATGAATCGCCAAAGTCAGTGAGAGGCATTCAGTGAATTTCAGATCAGATATATATTGTATATGTTTACTACCGTAATTGATTAATAGTACGTGATTACTGCTGTTATATTGTCTAGATGTAGCGCATCATGAGTCTGCAGGAACAGCTCTAGGGAACTATACTGTTCTTAGACCACTGTCTGTACCATAAAATTTCTAGAAAACAATGGAGATTCTGAGAGTCAGTAACAGCTAAAGATAACCTGTATTCCTCCAGGAGGAGGCTTTTGCAGTGAGAGAGTTTATGTTTTTGCCTTACGAAGGGATAATTACGTTCAGAGGTTTCAGAAGGTACCTCCCTGTCAGTTTGGGGTGCCCTTTGCTCCATTCCTGAGCCCTGCGCAGCTCTGCCTGGGTATATTCCACACTTCTGGAATTCCCTTCAAAGCACTTCAGAAAAGAGAATACCTGATCACAGGGAGCTGGAGAGGAAGCTTCGGGGCCTCTTCCCAATAGATCCAACAGGGATTATGTCAAGTCCCTAAGGGCCAAGGGTTGTGGAGGAGGAAGAGGTTGCAGCCCCAGAAGCCTGGGCATGAAGCAGCCCCCAGCAATTCACTGGGGACTCGGGCTCTTGCCGGGTGCTGTTCAGCACACGATATAGGCCTCTCTTTAGACATTTTTTATAACAAGAGATTTCTTTACTTTGAAATATAGTAGAAGTTTGGAAATTCATTATAAACTTCTGAATTTTTAACAGTGAAGAGTCAAGCATTCATGTGAGTTCCTAATGGAGCAAAACTTTGGGGAGAGTACATTTCATATTTATAGAAATTGCTTTAATATGACAGTGCTGTAAAAGTTAAAGTGTGGAAACACCTTGCTGAGCCCTTCATATAATTTTTAAAACATTGTGTAGAGCAAAATGCAGTACATATGCAAAAAGCTTGCTCATACATCTTCATTTAGAAGCACCCTAAATAGTAATCACCCTCATTTAGTAGCTTCACCTTTACTGTGTAGATTTTAATAGCAGCTGACCTTGTTTAGTAGCTGTACTTATTTAATAGCTGCACCTTTACCATGAACCTTTACCATGCGAGCCGCAGGGGAAGGTAATTAAATTTAATGGAAACTGAGGTTTTCAAACAAGGATATATGGTTCGCCATATGAAATGGTCAGCAGGCTAAATCATTGTGGAGGAGTTATCCATGGACCAAAGGTTAAAGTACTGTAGCTCAAAATACAAATTAAGGCCAACGTGTAAAGAGCAGGAGTCGCAGAGCTTCCTCGATGACAGCAGCACAGCGGCTGTGCCCTTGCTAGGCTTGCGTGTTCCCCCGGGCTTCAGAAAAGGCCCCAGTTCTTGTGCTCTGTCTTGCTCCTCCTGCGCTTGTATGGATGTACTCAGCACCGGTCTTTCCTGCTCCCTGTGTTCTGTTGGACAAGGACACAGTTCACAGTTTGAAGTGATTTAAGGATAGAAAAGAAACAATGAACTATTGATTTGCTAGCAGGGCACGATAACAGCAGAAGGAATGAATAAAAGAAAGCATTGGCCTTCGAATTCTCTTTTTTTTTCAAAATGATTGAAAGCTGTATGAGAAAATACCACGTTTTTGCTTTTTCTTTTCATTAGTGTTATTTTAAGCCAGAGGCAGTAAAAAGCACACGGCCTCTTTGCTAAAGAGATGGTCCTGTTTCATCTCTCACATCAAAGCTAGTCAACAGAGTGCAACAGAAATGTGATGGGGACGGGTCACGGCAAAACAAAATTCATTTTGCATAAGGGAATTTGAGAGATCTTTTAAGACATCTGTACTTTTTTTATAAAATATATTTTTTTCTGTGCTGAAATTACTTTACATTCCATTAATAATAAAGTCAGCATTGCCCCTGGAAATATGTTACTTTTTCCTCTCAAAACGCGATGCCCTGGGAAAGTAAACTACAATAATATGTGTTAGGATTTTACTTATTTAAAAAGTGGCCCACTAATGCCATCATCACAGCATAGAAGTTTTATTAGTGGTGTTGTTACTGTTTCATATACAGAATGTTAGTGGTGCAATAGCATTGTGAATTTTTATATGTTTTGTATTTCAGTTCTCTAACATTTTACAAAACGTGGAAGCTTTAGCAGCAGATGAAGTGATGCAGCAGCTGTGAGATAAAAGCCACAAACAACAGTTATGAGATGTTTTTGATCAAAAAAGTACTTCTTTTGAAAGGTAAGCTCCAGAAATTCACCTCACCTTGTAAATTTATTTTTTCACATTTATTCTTTGTTTTATAGTAGTAACAATTAGCTGAAAATATATTGCTTTTGAGTTGCTCATTCTCTCTTTTGTGAGGACTGAAATCTCTAATTAAGGTATCCCTACATAAATATATTCCTTGCTGTGTTATTTCTGATTTAATTGAATTTTTTTTTAAAGAGAATTTTCTTTGATGTATTCCCTTGGAAAACCTGCTATTATTGTATTTCTGGATGGTAGTAAATAGCGAATAACACATTTGGTTTGATGAGTTTAGAGGAATATATCGCAGATGCTAGTCTCTGTAGTCTTGCTAAAAAAAAATCACTGTTTTACTCATTTTTTGGTAACAATCCTATTTATGCTTCCACTTTCCCATATATGTACTCTATAGATCTTGTGTAGACCAGCAGTTTAATGCTCAATATGTGCATTCCATAGCCAAAGTTTTGCATAATTCTTGGTTGCAAGCTTGTTTTATAAAAAGCAATAGGGAGTTTTTCCTCTTTCCTTAATATCTGATTATAGTTCCAGGAGACACGGTAAATATTACAGCAATTATTTATTAGGGTAATTATTATCTTTAAAGTTTAGATCTCAGCATCATGAAGCAGAGATAAGCGACCAATCCCTTGGCTTTCTTTGCCAGGGATTCCTATCCTTGCTGTGTTGGGATCCTGTTACTAGGAAGGAAGCATCTGACAGCTTTGGGCTGTAAGTGCAAATGTTACAGAGTTTTCTTTGAGTATAAATTATGGATTGGATTCTTTAATGGGATTACTTGTTTGAGTAAGTGCAGCAGCATCAAACCTTGTGGTGGCTGCACTTTATTGGAACATAATTCATGAACATCCATGCAGAAATGATTGTTTTGAAGCATTCCACAACAAGAGAAAACAGCAGTGATGGATGAGCCTTCATTTTTCTTTCCAAAACCTCTGTCAGGTAATCTAGTTTGGGCTGAACCATTAAAATCAATGTGGATTTTGCTGTGAATTGCAGAAGTATAGTAGTTTAATGACATATAGAGAACACAGAAGTGTGAAACTCCTGTGCAAAATGCCACTTGCAATTTCAAAGCTTTGAAGGAATTTTAGCATCCCATTTCCCTTAAAGCTTTATTTTAGATGTGTAAACTGAACACTATCAAGTTCAGTGTCAACACTCAGAGGCATGCAAGTAGGGCTGAGATCTAATGAGGAGTTTATTTTAGGTTAAGTGTATTGTATGCAAAATAAGTATATTTCTGGGAAAAGTTTTACATCTTGACAAATGTTCTTCATTGTCCACTCCCCAAGGACACATTTGGTACAGAAAATTGTGGTAAGTTCTGAAGGTGTGTAAGTATACTGCTAGCTTTAGGCTATTTCTTTTTCTTTTATATGTGGCTATATGGTACCCCTACATCTCTGCAAAAGAGTTCTATTTCAAAGGTCACAAATGCAAAGATACAAGGAAGGAATATAATACATATTGATAAATGTGTTTTATTCCTGCACCCAGTTACAAGTGTTATCATAGGAACCTGTCTCCTGTTCCCTCACTTAGCCTGCCCTGCTCAAGCAGATGTCTGGTTCCCATGCCCTGTGCCAAATGAAATGCCAAGGTTGCTAAGAACCCAAGGGATTTATCCTTCCCAGAAGTTGCAGTCCTTGGAAAATACAGCTGAGATCATAATCTGGCCCATAAACTGTAACTTTATCATAGAAGTATGAATATTTTACAGTTTTCTGAGACAGCTTAAAATAAAAGGGGGAAAAAAAAGACAATAAATTTCTCTTAGCATGAGAAATGCTGTTTTCTTTGGTCTTTTTGAAGAAACATTACACACGAGAAACTGTAATTATGTTGTGGAGTCATTCCTAATGTTTCTTATCTGCAGCATCACTTTTGAAGCTGCTTTTTATAGTGAACACATGGCAGTGTGCTTTGCTTGTATTCATCAGAATGTAAAGCTGGCACTACCAGCATTACCTGAAACGGAATCTGTGCGTCTTGGCAAGGCAGGGAGAGAACATCACTCTCCAGTCTGTATTAGGTTACAGAAATTGCTCCCTTTTCCACAGCTTCTGATGGATCTCAAATTTCAGTGTGACTTGCAATTGCCACAGGTGGGGTTTCCATAAAGACCTCTACTTATTTGGCTATTAAGAACGCCGCGCGGCTTTGCCCAGCTTGAAACCGATTTTCACACCGGAGGTGTTACTGGCCACTGGGAATCCTCCCGTTCCCCCAGAAAGCAAACCAAATAAAAGTGACTTTCTTAAATGTACGAGGCAAGGGTACTGCTTAGGAAAGGCACAGACTTTGCTGATTCTTTTTTTCCGTAGGGCCTTGCATTTCCACCAAATGGTGACGAACTAATGGGAGCAGCCACCTGCGTGGGGTGTGCTCAGCAGGGCTCAGCAACATCTGAATCACAACTTTCTCTCTTAACAATAAATTTCAGTGACCCTCTCAAAATCTAAAGTAATGAAAAGTCATTTGCACAGCTATATGTTTTGTATATTATTTTTATAATGCGCTATTGGGGTATATAATACATCTCTAACAGATGACTAATGGATAGAGTCAGTGGTTCACAATACTCCTTGGAGATGTATGCATGTTATTTGACAAATTCAAGGTAAATCTACACCAATAGAGTCTTGTTATTTAATTCTTATTGGCACAGATGTATTTGTTTTGACAATTCAGCTTTTCTCATGTTCTTTTTTATCATTAGCAATTTTGTCAGATACAAACAAAACAGATGGTTAGATTTAATATTTGATTGTCTTGAAAAACTACTGGTAGAATATGATTTTGTCCCTTTTGTGGAAAAATTACAATTATCCAGAACAGCAGTGTGGCTCATAATTTCATAAAAACTGATCTTTCTGACTTATGAAATTGTTTGCTTCAATAATATATTCATCATGCAAACTACATCTCACAGCACGGTGTGTAGATTGTACACTATTTACAAAATTTATTGCTGTTGTAAATTGTTGCCACTTAAAAGAATGATAGTAGGCATAGTAGGCATAATAATAGAAAGGACAGAAAGAAAATATTTTCTGGATTAATGTCCACTGAAGTGAATGAGAGAACTTCTCTTGACTCCTCTTGTCTTTGGTCCTGCGAAGGGGCCTGAGGGCAGGGAGCCCTCAGGCTGTGCAGAAGCTGTGAGGTGGATTCGAGTGCTCACTGCTTCAGGGAGCGCTCTGAAGCTATCACAGACTGCTGGCAGCAGAGCAGGCAGGGAGTGATGATCCTGAGGTATCTTCATTTGCAATAAGATCAGGTAGATCCAGATTAAAATACCTCAGAATCTGCAGCTTACTAGTGGCTGTAAAAAACAGATGATCTCTCTTCATTTTTAAAATATATACATGAAAACCTTGATTTTTAGAGAGAGAAAGTATTTGCCGGCTTGCTAATGAGACTGGAAAATGAAAGGACACGTCATCATTAAAAGTACCACTTAACCGTGAGCCCAAGTACAGATATAAATCTCAATATATATCTTTTGTAAATTTTGTGTGAAAATTGTGACTTGTTTTTTCAAAATACACTGAAGCACCTAAGTACTGAGACTGGCTCTTTAGAGTAATTTGAGTGAAACGTTTGCTCATGGGTGTGCAAAATTAAATGCAAAAAAATACAGTTTTTGCTGGATATCTCTAACATGCTGAGCTCAGTGTCATCATTGCAAAATTAGTTACTGTTATTTGTGGTCATGTACTATACATTATTGCTTTATATCTATTTTCTTTGCAAAGCAGTATTTAATAGATTTTGCCGGAATCACCTTTGTGAGCCGGTTTCAGAAGATCCAAAAATAATTGCACTAGCTTTTAATTTCTTCTTAGTCAAATACTAATAATTTCTTGAGTGTTTGGAGTTCGTTATTCTAGTGTTCTGCTGAGTACTTTGATAAATAAGCTAAAGCATATTTTTATCGACCAGACACAAAGTCTGGAATTAGGTGCATGATAAAAGGTTTGCTGTTGAGTTACAGAGTAATATAAATGTTGTAAACTCCATTTGCCAATCTTGAGATCAAACCCTTTCCTAAGGAATGGATGTGTTGAGTTAAATAGCATGAATCTGCCTATGGCACTGTCTTTTTGTATCAAGTGTGCATGATTAGTCTCAGAATTATGTCTACAGTAATCTTTTCCTTGCTAAAATGTTGAAGTTGCTTATTTGGGGCCCAATCTTTATTCTGTGAACAATTCTAACTCTATTTCTGTCCCTTACGTGCTACCACTAGCAGAAGTGGACCAGCATAGAGCAGTGTCACGGCTCAGTGCTAACCGGTTTGTAGCCACCAATGAAATCTATTCCCGGTTCTAAACCTGCTTTATAACATGTATTTGCATTCCTTGTTATTCCTTGGCTCTTCTCTTAAAATCAGAGAGCTGAAAGGTAACTGTACATACCTTATTTCAAGGCCTGACTCTTCAGGAACTTTAGAAAAAGAAAAGGACAACTATTAAAGTTACGTAGCTCATATTATCCATGAATGTGAAGTGATTTAGCTCTACTAGCTCTACTAAAGTTCCTGGAGCCAAACTGATAAACTAATTAACTGATGTTAGATAAGGACACAGACCACAGCATTCGAAAACTCCAGTTGTCAGTTCAAAAATCACCTCTCTTCTATGCTCTTGTTGCATCCCATTTTTCTTTAATTGCTAGTGATCTGGCTTAGGATCTCCTAGTTGTATTGCTTTACTAACCTTGCCAAGTTAAAAAACCCTTTTATCATTAATAACATGGTCAGAGGAGTAAAAAGGCAAATAAAGACTTCATGTTACATTATACCTAAATGTACAGCATAGCACAAACAGGGAAAGAGTCAAATATAGCTCTGTGGGATAAGAACATTAAAATGGCAAAAATACTGAAGGAAGTTTTCCTTTCTCCCCCCTTAGTTGCTAGACCAAAAACCAGACCATCTTGCTGGCTATGGCAAACAAATAATGCATTTTGCAGCTGCCTTTTCCTGCTTCTCCAAGTGTCCTGTTTATGTGAGCACTTGACATGCTGCTCTGTGAGCTCTAGGCTCTGTAAACTTAATGACAGAAATATTCTTGCTACGAAGCCATGAGAATATGATCTTTCATTAAGCTTTATGCTTCCTGTATGATAAAGTTTAGTCAGGCTTCCTCCCTTAATGATAGCCCTTCTGGTGGCCTGAGGTCTTAATGTTTTAGGAGCTAAAAATAAGTATTTGCTTTCAGCTCCCAGTGATTACACTGAATTCTTGAATCAGGACCTAAACCTCAAAGGCCTTATGGAATTAAAAAGAAGAGCTAAACTGTTTTTAATGAGAGTGCTTTCAAAGGAGAGAGTATAGGCTTAACTTTAAGATGAAACGCAGTTAAAAATATAGTAAAATTGAAGCAAGATGTATGGAACAGGTGAATGAATAAACAGGGTAAGCACATACAAATATCTGGATTCAACTGAAAACAGCTCTGATTTCTAAATAAAATTAAAAATAATAATAAGCATAAGAAAATGCAATGGCACTGACTATCCATCTTGCTACCTGTCCCTCTTTCTGAGCCCTGGGATTCAATTCATAAAAATTTGGCAGAGGAGAAACGTTACAAAAAATTTGCAAATTTACTGTAGAAGGCCATGATCTGAATGTAGTGATGAGGCCTTTCTATTTGAGAGCTGAATAACAGTGGTGATCACAAACATCTGACTTCCAGGAGGTGTATTATTCACTAGTAGGCCAAACTCAACCAGTGACAGCAGCCAAGCTTAATTTAAAGCTCAAATGGGTAGCTGTGCTTCGGAGAGGGCACACTGGATACAACACACCCAGGTCCCCAGTTCAAAGCAAATTTAAATGTTTTTTTTTATATATATGTTTAAAAAGCCTCTCTTTTGCCATTAATTATTTAGAAAAATCTACAACATACATCAATAATCCTTTTACCTCTATTAGAAACACATGTGTAAGTAATTTTTGGCCTTTAGCCACACATCTTAGGCTCATCTTCTACCCAGTGCCTCAGGGGCTGAACTTAGGAAGTCCATGTTGCCCGCTGCACTTGCAACACAGAACTGACTTTTTAGTGTTGGTGCACATGGCTACAAGGGGCTGCAGAGCTTGTTTCTTGTTTCGCAGCTACCTAGTAGCCCAAGAGGTCTTATAAAGAAACTGGAACATCCTAATGGTGACAAAGCTGATGTCCCCAAATTGGACAAGATACGAGCACTCTGCGCCAGCCTCTAAAGCCTCTGACCACCCGCAAGCATGTTACAATCCCTGGCCTCTGCAGATTTGACAATTACAGGTGTCCTGGGCTCGCACGAGTCAATCAGGACACATCCACCCAAGCCAGAAATGACAGATGGAAACAGCCAAGCTTGTTCCCTTGAGATGGAGTCGGGGGGTTTGGCCTTCTCATGGTGAGTGTGGCTTTTAGCTAATGATGGCTCGCTCGATGGGCTTGCTTCTTCTCTGCTGCTTCCTTTTTCCATAGAGTTATTGCAAGGACAGCTAGCTAACAGACAGTCAGTGTTTGTGGAATTGGCTGCTCATGGGCTTGGCCTGTATGTGTGAAGTTAATTGTTTTCTCCTCTAAGAATAGGATGCAGTTAGGGATCTGCTCTCTTCTTCCTTCTCCAAGTGGAAACCCTCTGGTTAGTGCCCACCTCCAAATACAATGTAGGAAAGATCAGTGTTCCCCAGAGATAGGATCTCCAGAATGCTAGCTCTGGAACTGCTATCTCAGGCCCCACGGTGCGCATGGCTTCATGTCAGGAACCTAGTTTGGGAGGCACCTTTGCTTCAGGTTGCAAAAGGACTGAACAATTACCTGCTCAAAGGGAGAGCCTTATAAGACTGATTATTAGAGAGAAACATATTTCACCAGCCAACATTACTTGAAGGGCAGGCAGAAGATAATAATAGTTAGAAGGGAATGCATTCAAAATTAGAACCGAGTCTGCGTCAGTAATTGATTTTGCAGTTCAGTGGCCAAACCAAACTCTTTCCAAGTACATCTCCACTCCCTCTCTGATTCAGAAGAGAATTTTGAACCGGAGCAGGAAATCACCCTTATTCCCTACGTGCCAATGGGAGGTGGCTTTTTACTGAGGAGGTTTACAGGGCAGTGCTTTTCTGCATTTGGTTTGAGGAACATTAGATCTCTGTAATGAGGAAGCTATCTAAGAAAACAAACCTAATGCTGGTATACTTCAAGTTGCTCTACCGAGTTTCCTTCTCATCTGGAAAAGATTGTAAAGCTGGACAGATTAAAAAAGAAAAAGTCAAAGTAATTTTTATAGGAAGATTGTAAAGAGGTGTTCCTTGGCATCTTCTCCTGGACTAGCTTCATTTTGTATGAAATATTTAATGTTCATTAAGCCTAAGATCTAACTGATGTGTGTGACCTTGTGCACTGGTAACACACCCTGGGTCGTACTTACCAGAATAAAAAGGAGCTCCTATTACCCGTGGCATATAACAGGATCAAGATGTCCCTGCATCCCTCTGTCCCTTCCGTCCTCTTCTGCCATTGCTCCTTGTGCAAGGAAAAGGGTTTGGAGGAATGTTCCCTCTCTATATAAGGGAGGAAGGGCTGTAGCAGTGAAGAAAAAGAAAATACTGGGACACAAAATTGAATTGCAAATATTGGCTTTTCACCAGGACACATTCACCAGGAAAAAATCCGTTGCCTCTGCAAAATGAAACACCATCAATATCCTTCTCTGCGTGTTCTTAAGGTAGCTTCAGAAAAATCCCTGTGAAACTTAGTAAGTTCTCCCTGAATTTACTGATGAGTTTGGGAATGATCCTGTCCTCAACTTCTTGATGAACATCCTATCTCCCAGGGACAACTAATACCTACCAAGAAAAAATCCTTGGCTGCATGTGGAAAAACCTGACTCCTATCCTCTGATTGACTTCTACTGGAAGGAAATTAGACTTCAACTCTCATACCAGTTTTCCTGTGGCTTGAGAAGAAGTATCCATAAGGAAGGTGCTGGAATACGCTTCTGCTGAGCTAAAAATCTGCTCAAGTATCAACCTGCCTATGTAGTCATTGGAGGACTCTACTGCATAGGTCAGCCAAAGCTCAAGGGAAATTCCCAGACCTGTTTTGATGATCAAGAGACTTATTTTGGAAGGACTGCTCAACCTTGGGAACGATCCTGTCCTGAGGATTTAGAAGTAGAACACATACAAGCCCAACAAGGACAGTGAAGAGCCAGCTCCTGCTTGGTGCTGGCAGAGACACAGGTGGAGAGAAGAGAGGAGGGTGAAGTAGACCACGTAGCATGAGATCTTTACAAATTTTAAGTCCTTCCATTTAGAATATTCCATAAGGACATCTGGTGTAGGGAAGATTCGGTGGGAAAAAAAGATTTGCCTAAAGTAGTGGTAGAATTGAAATCAAGATCAAATAAATACTGCTGAGCCTGAGGGCAGAGTATGTTTGGGGAAAAAAAAAATATTTTTGTATATTTAAAAAGAAAATTGGGAAAGAAGCAGCCTCCTTATAATGTGTCATCTGGTAAGTTTTGAAATTAGTAATGCATATCATTATAAAGCCTTTAAAAGCAGGCTGGTTATTATTATTATAAAACATTTAAAAACATGCTGCTAAATATGAGTGATCTATAGTATACCACCTAGAAGTACAGTATTCCTAAATATATATTGTATTTAAGATTCTATTACTATAGCTGAATCTGCCCAGCAGTTTACTCTAGTGTCTGGCAGACAGTGTAATGTCACTCTTAAAACACCAATTACTGTGCATCACTAATTAAACTGGTTTAGCTATTGTAAGAGTGACACTAGAAATGTGCCATTTTCCCCTCCAGCTCTCCCTAAAAAGCCTTTTCTTCAAGGCTTTGTTTTAAGAAACTCTTTATTTTCATAAGCTATCCCTTTAACCATGTGCTTTATAGCTGTTAACTTTCTTCTCTATTTTTTGCCAAGTATCAAAGTAAAACTCTTTACGTCTCCAGAATATATGATAACTCATTTACATTTTCATTATGATTGCCAAATTCTGTTCTTTCTGTTTATTTAAACAGCCCATATGAAAATTCTGCATGTGAATCTTTTCTGGGATTTCTTTTTCAGTTATATTAGTGTAAATGGCTATCTAATTCCAGCATTTCTAATAAATAATGTTTGTTATCTGCCATGTTGAGAGGAAGAAAGTTGTAGTCCTGATTCTGCAAAAACTAAGCTTGTGTGGTGAATTTAATACCCTAAATTCCATTGAATCCATTCATTAAATTTAGCACATGTTCATTTTGTACTTATGTAAAATTTGCTTGTTGTATATATGTACAGTAAACGAGGAATTAAGGGATCCTTTCTTATTAGGCTTCAGCTGATCCCATGAGGTGCTATTTCAAAAAACCTGGTAGCTGGCTGAGACAAACCGCTATCCATATGTGGTTGTTCCATTCCAGGTTTCCAAAAATAGCTTTGGTATTTGGCCTGAAAGGTGCTGAAGGCTTTGCAGGAGCTGTTTACTGCACGGATGCATCTCCTCCAGAGAAAGGCCGGCCCTCCTCCAAATGCTGCTGTTACACCCATAACAAAGGCAAAGGGCTGAGGCTCGCAGGCACTCCTGCTCTGCTCCTGCAGGCGAAGAGCAGCTTTCAGTGGCTGCTGGGAAGCTGCTTGGGGCTTGTGCAGTGCACCCCAGGCATGACGCCTTTTCCCTTCGAAGGGACACAAAACTTGCAGCAGAGGGAACTGCTCGGCTTTATGTTATCCAGGAATTCAGCTCTGTAACAACTCCAGTGCCACAGCTAGAGCAGAATTTTATCGTTTATTTCTGATGGCTTGGTGACATATGGGGAGGAATTACAATCAGTTTCCATTCACTTGCCAGAGTTTGACCAATGTGCCATCTGCTTGTATTTTTTTACTAATGCCATTATTTTCCTTCTGTGTGTTTCATATTAACAGCTACTATACTTTTAATAACAAAATGAGATTACTACCATTCAATAACATTTCATTTGAATATATTGTGTCAGTGCAGCATTCTCTAATTAATATTTTGTTCATCGCTCCTCATTATAGCTTTTTGTTGTGCTTAACAGAAAAGGCAATAAATTTTTCCAATAAAGGGAACCCTTTTGTAAAGTGCCAAAGCCATTTGTTTGTCCACAACTGGGATGTGTTATAGTTTAGCCTGCACAGGCACCAGGCCAGTAGTTTCCTATGGAGATTTTGAAGAATTCATGTATATCAGGCATGGAATGTGCCACATACACATGGAAACTCATTGTGCATCCAGTAAAAAAGCAACAAAAAAAGACTCGACTGCTCCTTTTCCAAATGGAGAGTGAAATACTGAATACAGTTATCCATCTGGGATTTCCTATGTACACTAGCCTCTGAATGAAATCATCCCGAAATTGCAACTTTATAACTATAAGAATCTTTAGACATGCTCAAATACTTTCTTGAAGAAACACAGGCACAAAATCTTCAAAGAGATTCCTATAGGAATCTAGGAATCTCATGCTTGTTTTTTAGAACCCGGTGTTTTGCACTAGGCTGTCATGGATATTTTCATTCTGTTATGTAAATTGGTCTCATTCTGACATAAAAATATGTGCTGTTTTCTTTTTTTTTTCCTTTTTTTTTTCTTTTGACAGCTTTATATTTGTTCCATTTGGGATCAAACTAATCTATTCCTTTTCCCTGATACTGATTCTTAGGGTGTTTTGTGATTGTATCCAAAGTCAGATCGTGTGCTTTGGCTTCAGCATCACTGCAGCACATAGCTATTATTTTTATCTTGATTTACTGCATATGCAGGTCATTAGAAAAGCCCTCTGGCCTACCCCAGGCACGAGGCATCCAACTGGGAATCACAGAGCTGTGCTGAGTGTTGGATAGCCCTCTCAAAAAGGCATCGGCAGTGCCTCTTGCTTCATGTCCTCCTTTTCTCCCATTATTTCATTCCTTCAGTAGTTGAATAAAACACAAGATTTATGTTCATCTTTTAAAAAATAACTAAAAAGTACTCATTCTTTTGATAAGGGTGCTCAAGCTGGGACACTTGATTGCCCTCAGTGCTTTTGTAAACTTCCAGCTTAAGCAATAGAGATCTCTTTCCTCAAGTATTGCAAGTACAGTAAGCTCAAAAGTTTCTATTTTACCTGTTATGTAGGAATTCAGAACACTGTGTGTTTTGTGGTGAACAAGAATAGTTGTTTTCAGAGCTCCTTCTGACTTTGGGCTGTTGTGTTTGCATGGAAAGAACTGCCTTGTGGTTCAGGCAAATCGTGGCTCCTTCACCGTCTCAGCCACTGCGATGGAGAGTGAACTTGGGTAATCATAATTTCTTTAGAGACAGTAATGATAACTTTTTTTATAGAAAATCTTTGTCCCCAGATTCTGCAGCAACCCAGCATCTGTACTACCAGGGGGTGGCATTAGGAGGAGTTGGAGAGGGAGATAATACGGCCTTTTTGCAAATGATGGAAACAAACAAAGTATGGAATCAGTGTTTTCCAAGAGTTTGTTTTAACTCTGAAGAATGGGAAAGGAACATGTCTAGTCATTCTTAATAACTGGAATTTTTATTGTGGTTGTGTATTTTTTAACGTGCATTCAGAAAAAAAAAATGAATCTGAATGATTTTCCCTTATGAAAAACTAATATTGCCAGCTGATGGTTGTCAGCTTTCGAGTGTCCAGGGTATCATGTTGCCTATTTGTAACACAAATCCCTCTGAAGTAAATGAGAAAGTTTATTTTCTTACTGAATGTTGTTTACACTGTATGCTAAAATGGGGGGCAATGGACGTGCAAAAGAAGTAGATATTCAACAAGAAATGAGGAAGCAGTCAGTTGAGTTTTTCATAAACATTAAATAGTTTTGTTTAAAGAGTCCAAAATAAGCACCAGACTCTTTAGAACAGTATATATGTGTAGTGTGCATTCACTGCAGTAACTTGCAGATCTTTATTTTGACTTCATTTACTTGTAACTGAAGACTGAGTTTGGTTATGATATTTGAGTTAAGGGAAAGAGAGAAGGCAAAACTGTTTTTCCAATAGTCTCTAAAATTTCAAATATGTTTTTAGGACCCCTTTGCAGGGGAGCATTAGTGTCATTTCTGCAATTTTTCTCACAACAGAGCAGGTCTTCATGGTCATCTAAACAAACATCGCAATGTTGGCAGTGTGAAACCATGATTTCTCTTTTTCTGCATTTTTTTTTTTAATTTTTTTTTTTCATTTTTATTCCAGTCTATAGTTTCAGAAAATCAGCTAATTCAGAAGCATATTAGTTTTGCCTGGAAAAGAAGTAAAAATTTTGCATGATCTGTGTGTGTCAGTGTGTATAGGCTTACTATCTTTGTTAATTTTTTCTTAGCACTTATGTTTTGAAACTGATATGTAGAGAAATAATAGAGAACGACGAGATTTCCTTAAGCGGATGAACATTAACATCAATGAAAAATTGCCTTTGGCAGAGATTGTTTCATATACACTGCAGAGAATTCAATAGGAATGCAGATTTTCCCAAGCAATAACTTGGGAATGGAAAAAAAAAAAAAAACAAAACCAGCAGAAGTCATGAAAAAGATAGTAAGAGATATGGAATGATAGGGGAGAAAAATGTGTCAGTAATACCTAGAGACAAGACCTTCTGCAGCTGAGTATTTAAAAAACTATGTACCTGATATGATAAAAAAACCCCATAGACTTATTAATCATCATGATAATATTATCCTTTATAACATTATCTAGTATAAGGCAGTTCTTGAGTTTGCTAGGTATACCTAGAACACAGTAAAATATTCAAAAAATACATAATGAGGATATTGTTTAGTTTTCATCCCTTCCAAGTCTGGAGTTAGCATCATTGCTGTGCTTGAACTGATGGATTCCCAGTGTGATGGAAACGGGACCTAAGGATGGAGAATTTTCTCGGAGGTAATTGGCAGTATTTAGCCCACAGAAAACATTGCTCTGGGTGGACTAATTGTAACACTACTTTTGCAGAATTGCTCATCACAGAGTTCAGAGTTTCCCTACAGAGAGTAGTAAGAATCCAAGAGAATTTTTTTGATGAAAAAACTCACATGTAACAGGGTGAAGGAGTTTGCCTTTACCTCAGAGCTAAAGCCAGTGATCTCCATTAGAAGGTCCAAAGTCTAGAGGAATTCCCTACAGTGCGAGGGAAGCCTAATGACGGCTGTCCTGGCACTGAACTTGAAGATCTTTGAAATGCCCCTGGTAGCCTACAGAAAATTGGCTGGGGATGTAGTTGTGGCTCCTTCCTTCCCATTGAAACACTATTGCAGCAAGGAATAAATTGGACTTAGGCTTTCCTGTACTGTTTTTAATTCTTACACTTTTCTAGGGAACAGTGTGTGCAACTACACAGCAGTCAGTGCAATCATGGCTGTGGCTCCACCTCCTCCACCACCATCGTCTGATATTAGATCTTTCAGTCTTTGTGGGAGTAGGTGGAGCCCAAGAGATCTTCCTGTGGTCCAAGCTGTGGATATTCAAGCACCTTTCCTTTCTGTGCCTTGACTCGCTATTTTTAGACCTTCTGTATCTGTACTTGGCAACCTCTCTGTCCTTATAACTCTGCTTGTTCAACTGTAAAAGCTCTGATGGATGTGATACTGCCAAGAAGGTGAATTATCACAAAGGGAAAGGAAAAACGTGCAAGGGAAATGTATTGCTCAGAACCATAATAGCCCCTGGCTTGGGAAGGAGCTTTGCTTGTTGTTTAACTCTTTTAGGCAACATAACTAATGAGAGTGATTCTTACCACAAAATAAATACTGCTTGTGGATTAAATTGAGTAATTATGGATGCTTATTTGGCCCCAGACCAATCAGATAGGTTCATTGCCTTGCGCAAGACAAAATTATGTGCCTTTCCAATATTCCTCCCCTTACACTATATGGCTCACCTGCCACCTGGTGGACAATACTTGCAATTTTAGTATTTCTTAATCCTGCCTTTCCAGTAATTCATATGCTTGCTACATCCTGGGAGAAATTTCTCTGATCTTCTTTTTTTGGATTATATGCATGAGTTCTTTAGCACTTGAATAGCCTGAGAGGAAAAGATGCTACAATGGGTAGAGAGCTTGTTGAACATTTTGATTCTGTAGTGGTACAATGTTAAGCATCTTCTTTGATGTAGCAAGGAGTTTCTGTACATAACTGAACAGCCTGTCTATGCATTGTTAGTAAGTGCCAATACTTATCCTCACAGAACAACCCTCACTGCTGTTGTGTGTTTAAGTAGAGCTGAAGAGAGGGAACGTCTAGTTTGAAGATCTCAAGTTTCATTTTTTTTCCCCAGAAACTTTGTTATCATTATCATTTCCTCTACTAAAAGCAATTGTTGAAGAATTATTTTTGGTAAGAAGAAAAGCGGATCTATGGAGAACTCCATTCTCTGCTTGCTGAGATGAGGAGCCAATACTCAGATCATAGTTAGGACCATCTTCTCCACGGACTGACTAAAGCCAGCAGTGCTGCTTGAAGGTAGGAGACTGCCTGGATGGCAAAATATGTTACTGTCTGAATACTGGAAATGTGGGAAGAAGAAGATACCTGGCAGCACTCATGCATCCAGATTACTGTGAACCATTAAGGAGTAGACTTTTCAGATTTATTTTTTACTGTTATTGCTTCACTGATGTTATACCATGTGTTTTGACTGCCTTTCTGGGCAACTTCCAGTCTCAGTAAGCTTTCTTTTTAAACAGGAAAGAATAAATAAGGTTATATTATACGTAACAATGTTTGGAATGCAAAAAAAAAGGGGGTTGAGTGGGAAGAAGTGGGTGGAAGGAAAATTCACCACAATAATTTCAAAACCAAATGTACTTCCTATGACTGTTATATTATCCTGTTATATCTGGTCCGCTGGTTCACATTTATGTAATGTCTTTAAAATAAGTTCAAAACTGTTCTTAAACTGTAATCGTACTGGGGTTACATAAAATATTATGATTGTCATAGTAAAAGAGTTTAACAACATATCTGTCCACAAGAAAGCAAACAGACAGAAAGTATGCATGTGTTTTAAAATTATACTCAGTAAAAATAGCAGTTATGTTTGAGTCTTCTCTCACTTGGGCAATCTTAGAGCAATAGAGTGGCACTAGGAGTTGGGAAGATTCAGCATCTCACAAGAATTTACAAATGTTTATTCTAGAATAATTTCATTCATAAGTTTGTTGATTTACGTGAAGAAATGCATAAGCAAGGAGACAGTAAGTAGACAAAAATAGGTATATTGTGGAAAACTACAATTTTAAAAGCTTTATTGAGTGACTAAACTAAATTTTGCCTTTGTCGTGTAAAAAAAACCACATTATTTTTCATGCAAGCGTGCCATAATTAGTTTTATACTGTACTTCAGGCCAAAGTAGACAGGTACAGTTATTTAATTTTCTCTGTCATTTTCTAGAGAGAGAGGCTTGCTTATATGCAGCATGTCTGATAAGAATTTTTGGTTTATGACCACAGATTTGCACTGGAAAAGTTCACTGGTGTCTAAGGATAGACAGTGTCTTTCTGGCTTTTTTTTCCCCTTTATTTACTGCTGAGTAGGTTTTGGTAATGAGTAAATTGAGAGAAAAAAAGTATCTGTTTAACATTGAACGGAAGCAAAATTGTCAATATTTTTCTATTTCCACATGTAGAGCAAATATAGAGCTATTTGGATGACCACAGTCCAACGTCTCCTGCTTATATGCGTATTCCCTTTCTTTTCTGATTCTGTTAAATGAAATATTTTGTCATGGAAAGCTGATTTAAGAAATCTTTAGCAATTAAATTGGATAGGGCTTTTTCTCTGGTTTTAGTTTGGTTTAGGGTCTTTTTTTTTTTTCCCCTGAGCCAAGTCCAAAGACATACCTTTGTGGAGGCAGAGAACTACTGGATGTGGTTTACACAGCTTTGGGATGGCTCGCAGGAGTGATGAGGATGAACTCTCATGGCTAGTAGGGCATCCAGCTCTATGATTAGATAGATGTTTTGCTGCCCATAATTTGTACTGTGAAAAGTTTATACTGTGAATGGTGATGAAAAACATGAAGCCAGTGAATTTATTGGAGAATCTAATAGACATACAAAATATTTCAGTAAATGGACAGTACATCATTCTTTAATACTACTATTTTGGTAGTGAGGGATCCCCATCTTCCCATACTGGAGAGCAGAGGCATGATCAAGTGTGTGATTTTTTCTGTCTCTGTCATGAAGAGGTGCAAAATCCCTGGGGCAGAGATGTGATATGAAGCATTATGTCTTCAGTGATACTAGGCTTTCTTGGAGGTTCACAGGCAAGATTGAACACTTCAAAAAGGATATTTTTAATAGGATTTTTACATAATCAATGCACTGGATTGGTTTCTAGATAACAAAATTTTCTCAGTGAAGGTAAGAGACAGTCCCAAGAAAGACTTTTGTAAAACTGATCTTTTTAGCTTCTATGTGCTTTTGAGGTATGTTAGGCAATTAAGGATGCCAAGAGATTTGGGGCTTAGAGGCTGCCACTCAGCAGGCTGGGCGCCTGGGGCAGCAGACTGACTTTTGGTGGCGTTAAGTCTCTGAGTCAAGCAGGTGCCAAGTCCCCTGGCGGAGGGAAGGACAGTGTCTGACAGGGTTAGGGTGCATTTGATCCCTCTGCCATGATCCGAGCACCTGGGGTGGAAGCTGGGACAGCGACTTGTCCTTTCCTGCCCTACCAACCTTCAGTCAATGTGAAGAGGCTGTTTTCTTGCCTGGAGAAGCAACTGTCCTAGCACAGAAATGTGACAGATCTACAGGAAAGCTATGCAAGACAAGGAGGAAGTTTCCCCTGTGCTCCTGTAAAAAGGAAAGTCAGGATCTGCTCTTAAACCTGAACTACTTCCATCAGAGTCAGTGGCACAAAAACCTCAGCTTCACTGAGCCTGAACTGATTCATCCTTACCCTCACTTTACAGTTTATTCCAAGTGGTTTTACCCTATTTATTCTTTATTTGGTTCTAAAGCTATATCCTTTTCTTTTCCTAGCTGAAAGTACTAAAGGGAATTTTCATATTTTTTGAGTGAAGGTAAATATTTTATTGGGAACAATCTTTATTCAGGAATTGGAGCTAAAACTAGGGACTAGGGCTTTGTGAGAGCTGTTATTTGCTTAGTTAATCAAGTGCTATGTTTTGTTTAAATTTTGAAAGGGGTCAGCCATTCTGTAGAAAGTGCAGTTTACAGGAACATAGACTGAAGAGCAGTGGAGCTCTGTTGGCACAACTGACTCCTCCAGAGCCAACCTCCTCCCTTTTGGTACTGTGTGAGCGATCAGACTGTGCACATCTGTAAGACAATAAGCACTCTAATCAGCTATGTATCTATATTAAGCACCACTTTCCAACAGCCAGTTCCTAGGAGCTTTGTTTGTTTTGTTCTTACTGTTCAGGAAGCATTTGGCTACACAGATACAAGTGGGAAATGTTATTAATTTTGTCTTCATTTGTCTTTCATATGAAAGAATTGTATTTTCTTGCAGCTGTCACCTGTGATTAAGAAAATGTGTCACGTGAAAGTAAAGGTTATGTTGAGAACTAAGCTCACTGATGTTACCTGGGACTGGAGCATACAGAAGTCCGTTCAGAAGGCAAATTTTATTCCTACACACATTTCTTATTCAGTAATCAAGTTTTATATTCAGACATAACTAACCAAAGAAGAAATGTGTGTGTGTTCCTGATATTTCTGCTGTGGCAGAAATCTGTAATTCAGGTATTTTTCCCATTCTGAGAAAGCTTTTCATCAAAGAGCTCCTGGCCCTGCTCAGAAAGCTGTCTTGGGGTTGGGTGAGCAGTTATCACTATTGAGAGTTTTCTCCAATGTTACTGTAAAAGAGATTAGTT
>JAUBNY010000216.1:94352-119623 GCA_032275445.1 Crypturellus soui
ATTCATGAAGAGGATAGTGTGCAGTTAGAAGAATCTTGGTTTTGTTGTGTTTATTGGCAGCACCTTAAGGAGGGGACACTTAGTTTGCAAAACAGTCAGCTGTGGTTCTTCCAGCTTACTCAGAAATTGTTTATTACATGCTCAGGTGAAAAGAAAGATCACTCAGTATTGAAAGGGTCACAAAATCTCAATAGATTTTGTTTGTTCTTGTCTGATTTGTTTTTTTTGCTTGTTTGTTTTTTTGCACATATGCAAATTTTTTTTTTGTCTCCATTCCATGAATATATGTATAGAGTGATAGGGTATGGAGCAGTAGGACAAGAAATGAGTCACAGAAAGGGCTAAGATTGAATTATTTAAATGGCATTGGTTCGTATTTGGTTCTTAGCACATTCCCCCCAAACTCACATATGGTAGAGATTACTTAATGTTAAAAAGTATCTATGGTCTTATAGATTGGAGAGGGCAGGGCAGAGAGCTCAGGATGATGCAGGAGGTAGATAGGATATGCTCTGAGGGGCCATACATTATGTCAAAAAGAGCTAAATGTAATAACAGTTAGAATTCATAATGCACTTTCTTTTATCCCACATTTGCATTACTTCTAAGAAAACATTTAAAATATAGATGTATTAATATTCCTTATTGATGTGGATAAAGCGAAGGAGGGGAAAGACAGAGAAAAGAATATTATGGCAGTTGTACAGGATTATAGAAACAGGCTTTCCCAGGACTGACTTTTAAGTTTTGTCCGGTTCTATGCTTAAACCTTTAGGCCACAGTTCTCCTGGAATATCACATATCATGTATGGATGAGTTTTCAAGTGACCTGAAAGGTAGGATCTATAGTCTCTCTGAAAAGCAGTAGGACTGAGGATCCTCATATCCCAAGGCCTTTCTGACAGCCTCAGCTTGCAGTTAGTCTTAACCACTTCATCATTCTCTCTAAACAGCGGCAGATCCTTGTTAACAGCGTGTGTATTGCTTGCTGAAAATAATTTACCATCAGTTTTGGGTACCTCAAAAGAAATTATCTCTCTCTGTTCCTCAGCTTTTGCTATATAGCATCTGAGAAATAATTGTTTTCATTTTTCTTTGCCTCATTGATGGCAAAATAAATAATCCAGGACTAGCTCCCTATCCTCATTCTCTGTGTAGCGAGCACTAAGTTCTAGTTCTGTTTTGAAGCATGACAAAGAGAACGGAGAACCCTAGAAGGCCCGAGCCATAGGGCTCGCAACCACCCCGCTTGCCTCAGGGACTGCCTCTGGGCAAAGCAGCTTCAGCACTGCGGGCAGCGGCCTCATAGCGCGGAGCCCGGGGCTGCGGGGAGTAGCTTCAGCACCGCGGACAGCAGCCTCACAGCTCAGACCTCGGGGCTGCGGGGAGTAGCTTCAGCACCGCGGACAGCAGCCTCACAGCTCAGACCTCGGGGCTGCGGGGAGCAGTTCAGCACCGCGGACAGCAGCCTCGCGGCGCGGAGCCCAGGTCTGCCGGGCGGAACTGGAGCACCGCGGAGAGCCGCCCCCGCGGCGGCCCCGTGCCCGGCTCGGAGCCCGTCGCCGGCTCGGGAGCAGGCCCGGCAGGCGCAGAGGAAGAAGGAGGAGCTGGAGGAAGGGGAGGGGAGCGCTAGGGAGAGGATTTTCCTTTCTGCTTTTCTATTTCCCTCCCCGCTCCGCGCCGGGGGGGAGGCTGTTGCCGCTGCTGCTGGCAGCATTTCCTGCTGCTGGAAGATGATGAATGCGTGAGCAGAGAGGCTGCGAGGCTGGTCCCTGCTGCGGGAGTGTCTCTCCCTCCCTCTCCAGGGCGCTGTGCGTGTGCTTGGCTCCCCGGCACCCTGTGTATATATATGTGAGCGGGGAGGGTGGTGCGAGCTCCTCTCGGCAGCGCCGCGCTGGGCAGGAAGGAAGGCTCAGCTGCAGTGCTCGCAGTAACAGCAGCCCTAGCAGCACCAACAGCTTGCTCTTCCGCTCTCCCTTGCCTTCGTCCCCATCTCCCTTACCCTCCTTCCCCCCACTCTCCCCTCTCTTTTTGAGGGTTCTTGCTTTGATTTTGATTTTTCTGTCCTTCTACAAACCTTGTTATTTGATACTTCGTTTTTTTTTCGTTTTTTTTTCTTTATTTTTTTTTTCCCTGAAAAGGAGGGGGCTCACACATACACACACACACACAGAGCGATAAGGGAAAGGAAAGTCCTGGGACTTACCCTACTGCTGCAAACCTAGAGAAAGCAGAGTGGGGTTGGCTTCTACCCCAAGGTAAAGTCCTGCCCCTTTTGCCTCCTTGCCTCTTCCTCCCAGAAGGAGAAGGAGAGCTAGTGAGAAGGGGGCAAAGTGAAGACAAGCAGGTCTCGCATTTGGAGTATCAGGAGCCGGGGAGTGAAGGATGGTCGTGGTTGCCCGCGCTGGCTGCAGGGCAGCTCTCTTCCTCTGGATTTTCAGCAGCATCAGCTGCAGAGCCAGGACTGCTCTCCCTGCATCTCGTAAGTAGCTTTTGCAAAGAACTGTGCACGTTTCCAGCTTTGCCATAAGCCAGCAGGGGCTACCCGCAACTCCAGGAGGGTGTTTGTTTTTCCTCCGGAGGTGAATCTTGCGGTTCATTTTGTGTGTGTTCGTGTGGGTAGGTGTGCGCTGAGCTTTGCTACTGTGCCCGAGGCTCTCTCATCAGAGCCTCCCTTCCTTATTGCTGATGCATTTACTGAGGCCAGTGGCAGCTGATACTGAAAGTTGAAAGACCTGCTCCATTAATACACAATTGGTTCTGCAATGGAGTCAGAAGGGAAAGGGAATTGGATAAAAGGCGTTTAAAGTTTTGGGGCGGATATTTGTTATTTTCTTTGTTTGTTTGTTTGTTTTTCACCCTGCTTAGAAGGTAGACAGTTTGTCTTTGCAAATACTTCTCTTTACTTTTGTCTGAAGGAAAAGAAGAGAGCTAGCAGTTTCCATATCTAGTGTTTTATCAAGGAGAATTGGAAACTAGGGAATTGCAGCAAGAGAAAATTTCCTCTTCCATGGAGAGAAAGGAGTGACAGTGAGTTGATGAAAAGGAGCTGAACCAGGACAGCTTTTCTTGAAAGTGAAGTTCTGCTCCCCATAATAAATGGGCAAAGGTTATTTTGGAACTGACCAGTGGTTTCTCTCCGAGGCAGGGAGAAGTAGCAGAGAAATGATGAAGCATCTGAGGAAATGCTGAACTTTAGTCTGGAAGAGTGCAGAACACCTATCCAGGGACCAGTTCTGTCAGAGTAGAGATGGCAGCATATCCGTGGATATCAATGTGTTTTTGGTCAAACATTTAATGTTGTAAAGAGCTGTAGTTTCCAGCAAAACATTTGCAGGTAGATGTCAGCATTAACTATTTAGTTGTTTCTCAGCAGCCCCGGGAAAGCATTTGCCATTTGCAAACTATTTTGGAATTGCCTATTGAAATGAAGCAGAGCATTTTATAGATTCAAAAACAGACACTATTGAATTCCTCTGCTGCTCATAGAGGAATAAATGTGTTGGAGCTGCGTGTATGTCGTGTAAGTGGCTCGTTGTACTGATCAAACCTGAGATTGTCTTAGAGTGCAATGTGTATACTGCATGGAGATGGGTATGGTTTGTTGCTTTTATTTATTTACTTGTTTGGTGGGGGGAGAGCAGGGAGAATGGACAGTGCAATATTAGGAAACCAGAGCATTTCTGTACTTTTCTCCCTGGGTTTCTATGTATTATCATCTGATACCTTCAGAAAAATAAGGCAGTGTTACTGCTTCAGGATTTGTCCACACTTAGGTATTTATTTGTATGATGGCAGATGATTGTATCATCTCGGAGGTTATAGGATATAGATTCAGGTTGTTTTTTTTTCCTCGCCATTAATTTAGGAACAATCAGTCCTAGGTGTAGACTTAGGACTTGCTCTTGGTCTTGACTGGTCATCTAATTTGTCTTCTGAATATTATATCTCATCATTTCTAGAGCACTGTGCTTAACAGTAGCAGACAAGAAAATGATTTATGCCCTAGGTTATCAAAAACCTGTTCTTGGAATATAATGTTCACTGTATTCTTTTTCTGTAACAGAATTTGGAGCGCTTTTTTTTTTTGTCATTCAGTAACTAGTGGCTGAAGTTGAAGTTGAAAATGACCCACCATACCTTATTGGTACAAAAATGTTTAACTTTTGAAAAAAGTTAGTTGAGAAGTTAGCGGTTGTAGTAATTTCTGATAACCAGAATAGGAGGAAATATGGACATATATAATCTCCATTCAAACTTATTGATATACATTTCCATTTTCTAGATTTTTTTTTAACCGTTCAAAAATATCTTCACAGAAATTTACCTTCTCACAGCATATACACTATACTCCTTATGCCTTTTCATTTCTGATTCACTCCTGAAAGTGAAAAGGAGACTGATATATTTACTGGAAATAGACACATAGCTACAAGTTCACAATTACAAAAAGAGCACATCGTACAGTATTTGCAAAATCCTTATTTTTTTTCAAAGACCCATCTATGCTATTGAAATGGTACCATGTGAAACAGAACTTGTGTGTTATGTCAGGAAGTTTTGGAACGCTGCTTACCTGGTTATCCTGTGGCACACTTGGGCATCGCTACCAAGCAATGCCTGGGCTCTGCTTTCTTGTATTGCTTATCATATGTGCAACTGCTGGTAAATAAATCCCTTTGATGATTTTTTCCCTTTTTCTTTGAGAAGAAAGTTGCGTCTTTTTAGCGTATCTTTGTGTGTAATTAATTGACTTTGAAGATCACGGTGGGAATACTTTCACAGTTAAAAAAAGTGTGAAATATTATGTTGATGTACAACTAATTTCCCTCAGATTCTGATTTGTCTTCCATCCCTACTTAATGTTTTGAACCTTAAATTAGTAGCAACATCATTTTTTTTTTGTATAGTCATTTAGGAAGCATAGAAGATTCACGGAATACAGTATTCTACTAATCTTTACATATGAGCTCAGACTTACTCATTATTTTCTTACAGCATGCTTATGCTCAAATAGGAAAGATAGCTTTCAGAAATAAAAGTATTAGGCCTGACTTACGTGAATATATTCTGTCTCAGATATTTGTTTGCTTTGTAATGTCACTGAATCTGTCTCTGTCACTAAAATGATGTTTGTCAGTAATACTGATTCAGAACCCATAATACGGAAATCTTTGAATCTCATTTATTTTTTTCTCAAGGTGAACTGGGTGCTGCAAGTCCATTTTGAAATGCAATAAATACTCACGATGATATAATAGTTTACACATTTTTATCATTTTTATTTTTTTTATTGACAGTTATATCTTCCATGCCCCAGAAATAAATTCTTCCTATTTCTATTTTTCTATCACTTTATTTACTTATTTATTTATTTTGGCAATAAGCACAAAGGGACCAAAACACTCCTAACTTATGGAATCAAGGCTAATGAACAGCTCAACCAGGAGAGGTCATCACAAGATAAAAAGTAACATGGAAAACAGAAATTTAGTACTTTATAGACCAGAACGTGGTTTAAAGATAGAATGGTAACAGTATGACTCTAGATAGAGAAACTTTAACGTGTGTTCTCATTAAGAAAAAAGAAAAGAAAACCAAGTAGCACTTTGTCTCCTTAAAGAGAATGCTTAAGGGATTCATTTAGTGGGTCACCAACCCTTTTAAGGAATAGTTGTCTTTCACAGCTAGGCTGTATTTTCAGTAGCGTTTGTTTATATCTAAGGCAAACAGTGATCAATACTGAACAACTAAGACTTCCTTAAAGTTCTGATACTTTCAATGCTTTTGCAGTAGGTCTCCCACCAGTGTTGTAGTTGGAACATAACCTCGTTTTACAGCAATTGATGCAGAAATCTACAGGAGCAGATGCAATCAAGTTTTGCGTATATGCAAGCATATGTGTGTTGTGTGCAGTGTGACTACATACCTACACTTTCCTTCTTTATCAACAGCAGGAGTAAACGAAAAAAATATTTTGGAAGTGTAATGTCCCTCTTGAAAAAGCAAGGCACTGTACAAGAAGCTTGATTTCAGGGATCTTGTGAAAAACAGAATTAGAGAATCTGCCCTTCCAAATTCTGGTGTTTTGATTTGGTGCAAGTGGGGATAGGCACTTTCCTGCACTTTCATTTGGGAGAACCGTCTTTCAGGTAAGTTTTTATTCTGTGAAATACAGTGAATTACAAGTCAGAAAGATCTTCAGTTGTGTTCCTGTTGTCTCTGCTTACATTCCCTTGTTTAAGTCCCATTGTTTGGAAAAAAGCAATCGGGGATTCTGCGGCATCTAAAAACAGAGATCCCTCAGAACTGAGTTTCAAGTGTATCAGAATTTTTATTTGAGGTTTAATATCTAATCATCTTCTAACCCAGATGTGAAAAAAATATGCTTTGAGTGAATGCCTAAATTCCCTTTAAGAGCATGCGATATCAGAACATTAGGCATATGCTTTCTTGCTTTGTTTTTACTTACATTTAGAACTTTGGGGCTAAAAAGGAGACCACAGGTAGACCAGTTTTATGTATCAGAACATAATAAAATGAACATTATAAAGAGAAACATTTTGTTAACTCATTATTTAACAGCATTGAACCAATTATAGTGTCCTGAGTAACTGTTTTTAAAAAGCCCAAATTTCAGAGTCTTTAGCATACATGAATGCAACATTGCACCCAGCCTGGCTGCGCACATTTGTCTATACAGAAAGTCTGGGTCAGAGTTTGCTATGGTCATGTGCTCTGAGTCAATCACTGATGTCATTGAGTTAGTGCATTAAGAAGTGGGCCTTTGCTCAGGTATTTTTTTGCATTGCTGATGGTTTTAGTTCAGTTAGTTATTTTCAAATTCAGCAGCAATAATATGGAATAATGCAGGAAAAAAGATGTACTTTTGTAGGTGGTGAAGTCTGCCAGGAAGTTTGAAAGTGCAGTCAAAGACTTTTTGTTTTGAAAATGATCTATTACTGAATAGTTTGACTTAGAGGTGAAACACCGATAACTAGTTAAATCTGGAGGTGTACCACCACTGATACTTGAATTTCCTAAATGCCAGTCACGTTAGACCTTACAATGATACAGGGACTCATAAACATGCTCATGATTTCAGTAACTTAAATAGATAACATCAGGGAAGCGATATTAGTCTAGTTCTTAACCAGATGAAAGTCTGTGTGAATATTTTTTTTAGCTTTTTTATTTTTTATTTTTTTTTTAAATTCACAAGTCTATATGTAAGTCATCACACTGCTTTGGATTAATTTGATCAGGCCGTGTTTTTCTATCCACATGGACGTGGGCCCCTTCTCTGAGTATGGGCACAGCCTGGTAGCTTGAATGTTGTCTCACTGAAGCAAATATGAGTCGTGGTATTGATTTTAAGAGCAATATAACTATATTTGTTTTTTGTTGTCATTCAGAAGCTCATGATTCAGTCTGTTGGTATAAGATACAGTCTATTGGTGTAAGATACCGGAAATGATTTAAAGGTTCTTCCGATATCAGCCTTTGAAGTAATATTGATTTTATCTGTATCGCACTTCATTTATTTAGTTACTTACTGGCACTGTGTAGATACCTGATGTTGAGACCACCAGCTAATTGCTGAAAGTGTTATATATGTTGCCGTGGCCACGCAGCATACTGCCGTAACCAGTAGTCAGTTGTCTTGAGCCATTCTGAACCCTAGCTTTGAGACTCTCAGAGATCCAAGTGCATTCTCCAGGCTGACATTTGGAAAGAACTTGATGCACAGGGAGGTTTTGGTAGCTCTGAAAAGGCAAGAAGCCTGAATATCTGGAATCTTTATCCAACCAAAACAAAATTAAGAATAATTTTTTGAAAGTCTGATTTGTGAGTGAAGTGATGAAAAAGAACCAGAAGCTTCGTAAAGACCTCTGCTGCTTGGGAAATGGTCTCAGTAATCTCACATGCTGTGGTAGCCGACCGTTTCCTATTTGGTCCATAAGCTTGATAGTTCAGAGTGGACAAGGACATTGACTCTGGCATTTGCTTCTTTCCTCTACTCAACAAAGTCTAGGGTTTTTTGACTTACAGACTCCTGAAGAGACAGTTCATTCAGACATTTATTTTATGTATTCATGCTAAACCCACTGAAGGATTGGAAGATTCATTTAAGCTCATGGTTCATAATTTGATGTTAATATACCACCATTTCACACATTCGTCAACTGTTTTATTTCTAATTATATGAACACTTCCAAAGAGGTGTTTTAAATAAATTAGTGAATAATATAAAATCCGTTTACTTAGCTAGGAACTCCATTATGAGTTTTGCATTTGTATCAGTAAAAGCTAACATTGGGTTACAACTTCACATATGTAAATAAAATAAATCCCTGTTTGCCAATAGGCCAAGAATATTTGAACTCCTCTCTGAATTGTTTTTGCCAAAGGATTTTTTTTTTAATCTCAGAAAGAAATGTGATATTTTAAGCTGAACATTTATCATTTGCTTTTGAAGAATAGTCCAAGTTCTGAGAGAAACTCAGAGTTCTCAGAGAGGAGAAAGCAACTCCTAATTATGGAAATGACCAGCTTATATCTAAATATCTATATATATTTATATATCTAAATATATAAATTCTGTTTGGTTATGTAAAACTGCTGTAGCATTGAATATCCTATAATCTTCTCATATTGAGGACAAGCAGTCATGTACCTGCTATATTTCTCTCTACTTTCTCTATTTTTGTATATGTAGGAACTTATCTCACTATATGCAATTTTTGCCTGTTTCAAATCCAGAGGTGTGCTGCTGTCCATTTCTTTGTCACCTAAGTGATAATAAAGCTATGGCTATGTCTCAGATGATAGCTCACATATCATTGTATAGGAAAGCTGGAATTTAGTGGGAAAGAATGAGAGAGGTGAGCCCTGAGCACATGGATCTAAGACAGGTAGGTTGCAAGTCTCTGATGCGAAGGTTGCCAGCTAAGGCAGGGAAGAGTTAATAGGGTTCCTCAGGACCTAACGGAAACTTGCAAGTATATTGGCCTAATGCAGTGGGAGGCAACACAGCCCCCAAGGGAATTCCAATGTATTTTACATTTTCTTGGAATACATACCAGCTTTAAATGTCGCTGGGGTAATGTTCCTGATACATAGCTAATAATGCAGTTCAATCAGGATATGACTTCAGTCCCTTACACTGAGGGAAATGGTTGCAGGAGTATGATTGAATTGGGAAAAAGTCCTATCTATCCCTCCAAAAGCTTTAAATGTATACTCCCCTGAGCCAGTTTTCAAATGTAAGTGCCTTGCTGAGGTCTCTAAATTCCACCTGCATTGTCTTGAGTCATAAAAAGGGTCTGTCCAGGTTATTTTTCTCCCTGCACCCAGATACAATATCTTCATGCAGAGGAGGGAAAATCAAAACAAACAAAACCAGAAACAAAAATCAAACAAATCAAAACAACTCTCTAAATCAAAAGTTAAGAATTGACACTTATGGCCTTCCACAATTTTGGAGAAATGGCTGCAAAATGTGCCCTTCACATGCAGGAAGAGGTAGGTGCCAAGGGAAGGTGACCCAGTGCCAAGAGAAGAGGGAGCAGCCCTGAGAAATGGGGTTGGCAGCGAGTGCCCCTGCCCAGGGCAGGCTCCATTCCAAGTCATCCTCTTTAATGCACTTCCCCTCAGTTTTGCATCCAAAGGAATTAAGCTCCAGGGCACTGGCAGGTAGCTGATGGATGTCCTATCTGCTTCCTCCCAGTGTGGCCAGGCTGCTAGACATGATAGCTGAGTTCCCCATAGATACGAGGCCGTATGCATCGCACTCTCAGTCTTCTTCCACAAACCCAAACCTCCACATCCCCTATTTCCCTCTGCCCTGTAATTTCTTTGCAGTATCTCACAAACCTTCTTTCTCATTTCCTTAATAATCTTTCTCCTTGCTCTCTCTGCTGTCTTCCCACCCTTCCCTGGGATGGGAAGCTGTAAACCCTCCACTGACTTCTGTCAGATTTTCACTGATTCATCCCCATATCCAGCAATTTGCTGAGCATGAAACGAAGGGAGATTGTCTTCATCGATTCCTGATTAATTCATCCGTATGTGAAGGCTAGGTACATAGGTAATAACTCAATTGAAATTCCTTCACCACTTAATTGCTGTGCCATAATCATGGTCTGTTAAATCAGATAATCAGATATTATGGATGACGCTAGGATTTATTTTTCTCTAGAAACAATTATTGCGCTCATATACTGTACCTGCGGAAAAAAAAATATGCCAAAAGAATGATGTGAGTGAATCACTGTCCCAAACCTACTTATTCATAGGTTATAAGGCCAAGAAGGATCACTGATCTCATCTTCTGTGATCTGGATGTCAGACAGTCATGTTACAACTTTCACCTGCTTTACACATTGAGGTTTTGGCCCAACTCTTCCCAGCATCGAGGCCTCAGGCTGGAGCTGTGTCTTTTATCCTTGATTTATGTAGCCATACTAAAATGCATGATGTTTCCTACCACTAGCTGGCCTAGGTGTCCCAAACTTGTCTTGTGTAAACTTCATTTTCAGGACTGTCAGTCAGTTTTGAGTGCTCTCAGCACTCAAAATGTGTGCTTTTACAACATGTGTCATTGCAGATATAAATGCCAGCACATGCAGATTTGATGTCATCCAAGTTTGTCAGCTCAGGAAAAAAAAAAAGCAAAAAAAAAACAGTGAAACCTCCGTAGCATGAAGATGTCTCATACTAAATATATTTATCTCTTCAAGTTTCTTATTACTAGGGTTCTTTTACTCTTTCCTCAGTGTTGCAAGAGTTAGTGAAAAGCAGTTGTAGCCTTGCACAGAGACCCTTGCCCTGCCTTCTGTCAGCTTTCAGACATAGCTTACCCTGATAGTTTAAAACTGCCTGGTCCTGTTAGCTGCCATTTAATATTTTCTCCCTTACTCTTGAAATTTAAATGATTTTGTTGCCTCCTTCAGACACAAGTATGCAGTCTTGCTTTTTCCCTCAAACTGTACGCTTTTGTCTTGTCCATGTGATTGATTGGCAATCACACCCCTGACAATCCTTCGGTAACCTCCTTTACTCCTCACCTCCTCTCTGCTCCCGTTTCTTTCCAAGAACTTGCATTTAATTTGTTGTTCCAGTTGTTTATTTCACTTTAATGGTCCTATATTGATTAAACATTGTATCTTTTTTCTTATATTTTTATATATATTTATGTATAAATTTCCTAGATTTTTGGGATTCTCACATATATATTTTAGTATTTGGTAAAATGTTCTTAAAAAATTTCCATTAACACTCACATTTTTCTGATGGAATTCTTACATTCTTAAAAAGTATGGCTGCTACTGCTACTATTTAGTACTTAGTTCAGTACTTAGAACTAAGTAAGTTCAGTACTTTAGTACTAAGTACTTAATAGTGAATTTAAGTGTCCATTAAGGAATGTATGAAAATATGCCGTTAATACTGAAAATGTGCAGAAAATAATTGTTTCCATTAAAGAATATATGAAAATATACCGTTAATACTGAAAATGTGCAGAAAATAATTATTTTCAAAATGATGTTGAGACTAGCAACAACTGTAGCCCGGGCCACACTCATTAGGCTCTCCATATGCAAATAAGCATTAAAAAATGTGCTTTAAAATAAAACGAATCATAGTTCAGGCCTTTCCATCTGAATCTTTGAAAATGATAAATGATTAAATTCTTAGTTGAAATGAGACAACCATAGGCATAGGCACATACTCGATTCAAAATTACATAACTAGGATTCTGATTGTCGAACGGTAGGAGGACAGTAGAAAGATGTGTGTTTCCTATATTCTTGATTTTAATGACTGTAAAGTTCAGATATAAATCTGAACTTTCAATTCTGACTTGTAAATTAAATGACATAATTACATGCTGACAAAAATATTTTAAAATATTACTCTAAATATTAGAAATATTTTTGCTAGTATAAAAATATTGGCATCTAATTTAAAAAATACGTCTTAGCCTTTGAGAGACAGAGTGTGCAAATACTCTTCCATATATCCACATCTATAGACAAGAGGGCTGTGTGTGTGAACTCATGCGTGCAAATGTGTTGTTACCAACAACCAAGGAAGTTCCCTTGTTTGCCTGTCTGTAGATGACAGAATCTCACTGGGAGTTGCGTCTCATCTTTGCTAAATTTTGAGACTACTCTTGTGATTTCTTCTGGGATAGGGGATATTTCTCAGGCAGGGACAAATCCTATAGGGTTAATTTGAAAGTGGAAACAGGCAATAACTGAAAGTCTGGGAAAAAAAAGTCATGGGATATGCATTTCTGATCAAGTAATGAATTTAGAACATAGTTCAGAATTTGTAATGTGTTTATGATGATCATTTTTTAAGGAATTTTAAAGATCCTGCATTAAATGAATATAGGGTGTTCGTTTCTTCCCGGTCATGCTTGTGCAAAATTCGTAGGAGGAAGAATTGCCTTGTAGACAGACAGGTATTTTCCAAGTAGCTTCTCCAAGCCTGGTCTGCTGGTTCATAACTCTGCCATGGCAGATCTTCAGATCAAAGGTGAGGCTACAGACAACTGCATGCACTTGACATATTTTAATAAGTTAATGTTAAACTCAATGTTAAATCTGTTTAGAGCTGATCAGGAATATAGGAATTGAATTACTGGGTGCTTGGGACAGAGGATGCACAGGAGAACCTTAAAGCATCATTTCTTTAGGGTAAAAATGTGCTGTGAGTTTTGAGTTGCAGGTGAGTTGTGCAGGGAGGCAGTGTCCTGGCATCGGTTTTGCGGCCAGGGAATGTATGAGAGCTGTTCATTGACTTGAGGAAGGCGGGCGTGAAGAGACGCTCCTCTTTGCCATGGAGAGCTCAGTGCCAGGGGATCGCTGCGCGAGGCCAGCAACGAAAGGTCACGTGGAAGCGTCTGAGCACTGCAGGAGAAAAACCCAGTCTGAGTAGAACAAGATATGGCATATGGTTGTCACAGACTAAAGACTTAATTGGATGGGATAATGTTTCAAATCATTCTTTTTAGACGATAGAGATATTATAGTCCTTTATTTTTTCCTTTTGGTATAATCAAACACTTGCATAAATGTTCTTATCAAAACTTTTATAGAGCTTGCCTTCTCTCATACTGGTGGATATCACCAATAATAAGACTGAAATCTGACCAATTCCCATTAGAGTTATGCTAGAATATCAGAGATTAGCATTCAAAGTATAATTCAAAGTCTAATAACGGATTTTTCAATTACCTTTCTTATATCAGCTATTTATTTCCATTTACTTGAAATGTATGCTTCTGTTTTTACTTTTTTTTTTTTTGGTGATGAAAACATCATAGCAACTGAAAGGCTTTAAGGTGTGTAAGTTCTGTTTACCTCAAAGATCAAGTGAGGACCATTTAAATTATTAATACTTAACCATGCCAAGGCATGGTTAATGACAGTACTTGGGTATTTCATGCCTTTACATTAGGAAATATTGTACTGTGAAAGATTTTAGTACCTCACATATATCAGTCTTCTTTTTCAGGATTAACATTGATCACAAAGTTATTTTGCGTCTCTGCACTTCATGCAGAGTAACAGCTATTGTCCTCAGCAGTACATATAACGTACTATGAAAAAGATTTCAGTTTCTCTTCTTTCTGAACAAAAATAGCTCTAAACTTGCTGGGCAACCATAACATAATTTTGTGGATAATGCATGTATTTTTGTTCATTCAACTCTTGATTCAACTCTGAGAATCGACCCTGTGTTTGTCCTACTTAACTGAAACTCAAATATATCCTCATATGAACTAATTAGAAAAGCATTAAGGGCTGGACAGTGAAACCTTCATAAAGAGATACTTTATAAAGCAAACTTTCATTTTCTTTATATTTTATATGAATAAAGGAAGTAGATCACAGTAATATGGAAATGATGGCAGGTTATTGACATCGCCATGTCAATGACACATGTGAAAGCTCCCATGACAAAGAACAACAACAAATATTTCAAAAACATTTTCCAATGGAATACAAAACCTGTATGTTTAGCAAAATATGCAGGTTTTCTGTTATTGCCCAAAGGAGTATAAGCACTAAGTCTATCCCTTTCAGCTAAAAAAAGTATCTGAACAAAACAGTGTCCTAGATGATATAACAATCCTACCCCCTTAAAAAGTTGCCAGAGGAAAATGACATTGATGCTACAACAGCCGAACAAATCTGTACATCTCTAAGGCACAGAGCAGAAATTATGTCCTACATTTGCCTTCTTGTGCTGTGCCACTTTTCATTTGAGAATATGATTACCCTCATCTGATCAAATTGCCGACTGTGGAAGAAAGGGACAACATTATGAAACCCATCTTTCTTTTTCTGTGTGACGTTATTAAGCAAGAGATTCAATAAAGAGGTTCAACTCACTGCTCCTACAGTTCTGTTTTTTAAACAGAAAGTAGCACATTTCAGAACAGTAGCTGTACATCAGTCATGCAAAAGCCTTACAGGTTTCCTCCCTTCCTTCTGCAGGGTGTTTAGGCTTCTGATTAATACCTGACACCTGGAGTACAGTGAAAAACTCTATTGTTTAGCATGGAATGACTCAAACAATCCTTTGATATATACTTTTACTCCATAATCAAAGCATCTCTTTCTTCCAGTGCCTATTAGAATGAAGTCTGGGGCCATGACCACAGCTCAAAAATGCTCCACCAAATAATGTGTTATGCACTGTAACAAAAACAACAGCAACAAACACAGAAGTCAGGTTTTGCCACCTTATTCATCTTATCTGCCATGGAATTAATTCCACTGCTCTCATGGAGTCATGTACTAGTCAGTGTGAATCATCATGGCAAAATCTCTAGATAATTTCTTAACATAATCCTTAGTACCAAATCAGTAAACACCAATTGCTGTTCATGATTTAATGATTAGATGATTTAATGATTAAAAAGGAAAAAAAAAAACTTTCAAAAGTGAAATCTTATGTTAAGTTTTGCTGAATGAAGGTTGATATACTAGGAAAACAGGAAAACCTGTTTGCATTCAGTGATTTGTTATCAGAGCAGGGAAGTATACAGAGAGGTGGAGGGCAGTGCCCTGCCAGGTGCTTTGTGCTAGCCTGCTGCAAGCCAGGCAGTTTTCCAAGCTAACAAGGATTCCAAGGAGTCTGAACCTCCCAGACCCCTGGATTACCAATCCCTGAAGAAATCCTTACAGTAAAATAGAGGGTGTGCTTTAGGTAATACTCTTAATATTAATGCAGCTCACCAGGACATGCTGTATGTATGTCCCAAATTTCATTTTCAAGCCACATGTTTAGAATGAAAGGAATGAGGTACTATTTGGTGAGTGATTGATAAAAACAGATTATATAAAATAGATTAGTTACAGAATGCAAATATGGATGTCCGTGTTGTGATCATTACACAAACAGACATTATACAGATCTACTTAATGTTTGAATATAAATGGAAAATAGAAAGATATCTTATTAGTATTTTCAGAATGAATCACTTCTCTGTTTTTTACCCAAGAAAATCTTTGGATGTAAACCTTGTTTTGGAGGATTTCTCAAATTAATAATTTAAAATTTTTGAAAAATTCTAACATGACTTGTCTTTGTGTGTGTGTGTGTAAAGAGTTGGGCTTAAGGCTGTTGTTCTTATAATGAAACTTGGCCTTTTCTTTCTCAAATTAATCAAATGAATCCATGTTCTCAGTTCCTGTACTATTCTGCCTATAAATAACTTTTTTCTTCTCTACATTCCTCATTCCATCAAGCCATTATACTCTTTCGAACCTTCATGTTCATGGAGGTGAAATGGACGTGCTCTCTGTATATAGTCCTGAGCTTGGCAGAAGACAATATGTATTTGCTTTTGTTCAACATGAATTATGAAGAGCTTTTTCTTTTCCTTTTTTTTTTCCTGTTTGTCAGTGGGTCACTGGACAAATGGAAGTTGAAACAACATGAAAAAATCAAAACTGTTTAAAGAAAGAGTCAACTAATTAACTAAAGAGTTAACTAACAGTAATAAAGACGTACTCCATGAAGCTGCAGTGGAGGAAAAGAGTGGAGCTGGAGTATGAGAAAATAAAGGACTATGCTGATTAGGTACATCTTTTAGAAATCTTCATTTATGGCACTCCAAATAGCCTTGTTTTATTTCTAAATGATAAATGACATGGAAGTGGACTATGCCAGTGGGAGGAAGAAAGAAAATTTGACATAAGAGGCACAGAGGATCAACTTGTACAAGTAAAGTAATACTCAGGTTTTAGCTTTCTTTCAGGCCTGTAATTCCTTCACCTAATCATTTTGTTATTTTTACGTGGAGAGAATTTGGTCGCAGTCATTACTGCTCGAATGAAGATCCCCAGGATATTGCAATCTGCTTTGTTTTAAGAATATGGGGCAGGGGGAAGAGAAAGAGGCACATGGTCAGAAAGCCCAAGATCCTTCCTTCAGAGGTGCAAGCGCTGCCTATGGGGAGTTTGTACAATGCCCTTGGCTCCTGGTCCCTGCTCAGGCCCTTGCAGGAGAAGAGCACTGAGCTGCTGTAGACACTACAGGGAGTTAGCAGGGTATGAGGCCAAACAGAGCAATCATTTGGCTGCAACTGAGGGTCCTATTCTCCTCAACGTAGAAGCAAGGTGATGTCTTTTGCTATATGTTAAGTATAATTACAGTGCATGCTATGCATTAATTACTATGCAAAACTACTATGCATTTTCAGTGCACAGTTATTTCTCAGATTCTCACCATTTCTCAACCACTGTAAATCACTTCAGATGGACCAATGGAGAAGACTCCTCTTGTCCTACCAAATGTGTTTAAGACACATTGGCACTGAATCACTAGCCAGTGAGAGCTTGATCCTTTTTCTGGATCCTTTTACTGGTTGGTAATAAAACCATTACTGACTTATATAAAAAAAGATGTAGATCTCTAAATGTTAGTGGGTGAAGTGGATAGCAAGTGAAGAAAAAAAGCAAAAAAAAGTCTGTACGCTGACAGAAAACTTCTTTCTGAGCTGCAGAAGAGCTTTTCTTCCTTGCTGTGTAGGTAGGTCAGTATAAATATCAGTGATAAAATATCGTGGACACGCTGAAGTGTTCTAGCACGCTCCAAATATTGTAGCTAGACAGAATATGACAAAAGGTACTTGCATCGTATCCTTGTGTTTGTTACAAAACAATAATTTATTTGAGTCTCCATTTTCATTTGTTCCTAATGTTCTGGAAGGGCTTTTAGCCATTTCTCTTCTGTGACTTACTACTTTTAACACCTAACAAATATTTCTCTTCCTGGAGGGACATTTCCAAGAAAGATGCAGGCACGATGGGAAAAGCAATCTTCATGGATTTGCAGAGTGTTTGCATTATTTGCTTATGTCTCACCCACATTTGTGTTGCGCTTCTGCTTTGGGCTAGCCAGAATTGATGACATACCTACAGTAATGCTGATCTTTCCTTTTGAGTAAGCCTGGGTAAAGCAACGCTGCTGGGTAAAGTGGACATGATATCAGGATAAATGTGTGGGTTTTTTTTTTATTCAGTTTGTAAGTAGTTTTGTAGACAACTGAAATAATATTTTATATCATTCTATTTCATTGAGGTAGTGAGACTCTTCCTTGTCATCAAATTCTAATTGATAGTTCTAAGATAATAAGTAGGATAATAGTAAAAAGAAATAGAGAAAGGAGAAGTTGATAAGAAATGAAGCAATTCAGATGGCAGGCTGTGTTAAAGATGGATAATAATTATCCTCCTCTGATAATTATATGAAATCTGATTGATGTTTCTCTGAACACAGCAAATGAAGCCTGTTATTTTTCCTCTTTCTTTTGAAGTTATTTTGTATTGTGCTTGTAAATTCCTAGCACCGTTAGTGCACTGGACTGTGAATTAAAGGATGGTAGTTCCATTAACTTATTTTATGCCTTCTCTATTGTTTTCTCCTTTCCCTTTGTCTGCACAAGTGCCATCTGTCCCAAACAGATTATGAAGCACTGTTGATAATTTTCTTTTTCATGTGGACAAAGAGAAACCAGAGCCATGAGATCTGATCCTCCTTCTCTTCCTTTATTTGGTCTTGCCCCTCCTTGGTGCTCTTGAGCTGTGGAACATTTCTCCCTTGTTGTTCTATTGTCTGTAAATCCTCTTTTCAAACTACTATTCTGCTTCAGAAGGAAGGTTAGACAGGAGCAGAAAATGTGGAGTTCGCAGAGGCTAAAGAGGGTGGTTGCTGGTTTCAAGCATAAGGAAGTGATACCATCTTTTCGTTCCAGTTCCATCATGGTCTCCAGGACTGTTTCACGCCAGAATAGAAGGTCCTTTTGAATGCTAAGACTGGTCTCCATACCATCCAGTTCCATGTATAGTCTCTTTACTACATAGTATCATTAAGTCGAGTCCTATAGAGATAACCCTCCCTTTCTCCACTGACCTCTCTCCATATTTTTACAGAGAATATTTATTTCAGAGTTATTGTTGTCATATAAAATATTTTTTACTCTCAGTTCAACTGCTTGGTTGCTGAAGATGCAGTTACATCAGAAAACAAGTCTTAATTATTTTATCCAACAAAATGATGGATATGATATAAAAATACTCTTAAGGTGCTCAGAGGAAATTTAGAAAAAGGAGACCAAACTAACACAGTAAGCTCTATGGGGGGTTGTAGTAAAGGCGTGAAGTCTGGGACGTGATTCAAAGGTAAAATTTAGTGGGGAAAGGCCAGTCTTTTCCATTCAGCCATGCTCCTGCACATATTCCCCAAAATACTGCATCAGGATCAGTTTGGCAGTTTTTTTTTTTTTTTCCTAACGTGGGTGCAAATGCAGGGTCAGTTTGAGTTGCTCACAAGTTCACTGTATCTTGCATATATACGGGTGGATGGTGGTGATTTAGGAAGTTAAGCCCCAAATATTTTTTAAGAATGCACAGTTAGCAGCAGCTACAAGAAAAATTTATGCAAGCAGCTGAATGAAAGGACAGAAATGTAAAAACAAAGAAAATAACACTGAACTGTCAACTGAATCATAAATAAGAACTTATCATAATTATGAGAAATAGAAACAGTTGTTTCCAGTCTGCCTGTAGGAGTGAAAAGAATCTATTGCCGAATGTCTCATTTAAGCAAAGACCCAAAGAAAGTCAAACATAGAGCTGAGAATGTCTCTGAGAATTTTCAGTATAAATTTAGTGGCATGTTTGGCATTTTATCTCTCATACATTTAAGAAAGTAATCTGCTTCCCAAGGAAAAAAATATGATTTACAACTATAGGCTGTTATTTGTACTTATAGTACAAATTTGTACTTACAGTACTGATGTACATTTGTACACCATGTTTTTTTGCTAATAATTCTGAGGTTCTTCATTCATCTGGTTCTGGTAGATGAGCAAGAAGGGAAAAACAAATGTCCCTCCCATGTATTCTGGAGGGCAAATCCATACTAATATTTGAGATGGGATATTAAAGAGTTGAAAAGATGAGAGTACAATCTTCCCGATGTTTTATGAACCAAGAGGTATTGAGGTCTTGAGGGCACGGATGAGATCTTCCCTCTGTATAATGTTATTGATATTGATATTAAGAGGCAAATTATCTTATTGATATAAGAGGCAAATTTAACGGAATAGCATTTGCGCAACATACATGCAAGTTTTATTTTTACACGATATGGGTAAAAATCTTGTACAGAGAAGAGCTCTCCCGAAGCTGTGGATGAGACCAGAGAACCTAGAGATGTTTGGTTCCCTGCAGTCCTTAATGCATGTTTCATATTTTGACCACTTTTTAATTTATTTTTTTTAAGATATAAATGGATGATTTGCGTTAATGAGTTTTAAATTTAAAACTGGATGTTAGTATATATGTCTTTCGTAAGAACAGAGTGGTGTGCATAAAACAGATTTTGTAATTCAACTGATGGCAAAGGAAATTTAAATGATAGATCTGTAATTTCTTTTTAGGAAAAGTAATATTTTCACACACTTTATTAAAATAGTCTAACCGCCTGGTACGCAGTTGAATTGTTAAGGAGTTTTATGAAGTCTGACTCAGTATAGAAAGATACCACAAATACTTTCAGGAATCTGATCTAGACACAGAATCACTCTTCAAATATGAGCTTTGCATTTCTGGTGCTTTTTTAAAAAAATTGAATTTAACACATATAATCAATCAGGTGCAAAATGGACTTTATACCTACAGCCTGAATTTCTTGGGATAGTATAATTTCTATGACTAGGGTAATTCCATTCTTGAAATAATAATAGATCTCATTCACCAGAAGAGGGGAAAAAGGTAACATGAAAAAAATATATATTGACCCCTAGGGCTGAAAAAATAAACAAACCTCAACAACCTTATCCCAGTTTGGATTGGTGCACATATTTTTATCAATGATTTCAGGGAACAGCCCCAATCTAGAGATGGAGCTAGAATAATACCTTGTGCTGTGTTGTCAGAACATGGGACAAAGCAATGTAGGAAATTGAATCCTTTGATTGTGTTTGTGTTCTGTGTGCTTCTTCATTATTTCAGATCCGTATGATTTGATATGGGTCATTTGATATGAACTATATGATTTTTTTATTCATCAAGTTTGTTTCTAAATAGAATGGACCATTCAGAAGTTCTCAAGGATTTTTCATTCCCACGTTTGCATTTTGTTCAAATCACAGATACAGATACTCATCTATCTAATCGTCAGTGAACATCGAACACAAGATCTGTTGATCTTCATCACCTGGTTAGAATAAAAAGAAAAAAAAAAGTATGGCATCAAATTAAGCCATAAAGTGCATGTGATCTGAATGACACATGGAAGGTAGAGCTGCCGATTGGTTTTTAATCTGACTTTGTTAAAGTTTGACTTTTTGGCTGACATTAGATGATAGAAAAAAATTGTGGTGCTGACAAGACTAGAATGGTCTTCAGTGACACTGATTGATTTGAAATTCAAACTGTAAAGAAGGCATAACTGATAGGATAATTTGGCATCAGAATGAGTTCCGGTGTTTGAAAGCTAACTTCATTTAGATAATGTGAACTACTCGTTCACATCCTTTGCTAGACAAGCTATTTATAAATTATCCTCTAGTATTCATTAAAGCATCTACACTCCATCTACAGTTCATAAAATCAGTACAGGGTAGCATACATCTAAAAGTATTTTTCATACTGTGCATGTATGGAAATATTCTGTAGTTACATGAAATGTCCACTTAAAATGTCCTCTGACCATGTTTACTTGTCCATGTTTACTTGTATGACGGTAACCTGGAGTTAGTGTGTGGTAGGATAAAATCACTAGAGCCAGTTGCACTTTAAAGGGAACACAAGGCCTTCAGAGGGCACCAGACACCAGATGCATAACTCAAATTAAGCTGTATGACTGCTCATGTTAAAATTATACTTCATAAAGAAGCAGAGTCAGAGCTAGTCAGAACTCTTAGGCTATATTCGTTTCATCAGGGGCTGCCCATGTTTTGGCTGATAGTGTGTGGGGGCTGTTAACTGTCAGGGAACTCGACTTAGGGCTTGGGGAAACAGGTCAGCTCGTCTCAGTCTCCTGCTTTTGGCAAACCTCCATTGAAGGACTCTTTCCAAAGGACATCCTAGTAAATGGAGTTAGATAAACTGGTATTGGGATTGAACTTGGATGTGTGGAGTTTCCACGGTTATGCACAGTGAAGGAATAAGCTTATTCCCATCTCTTTAGCACTCACAGGGGTTTTTAATGGACTGAGGGTCAGTCGGACAGGAGCTCAGGGTTTATACTGTGACTTGCACCATCTGGGTTCTTGCTACACATGCTAATGAAGTTGGGATGGAATTAAACCCCTTGGATTTTTTTGTCTCTTTTTTTTTCTCTTAAACAGGAGGACTATTAAATCCTCAAGCCATCCTCTGTGGCAAGTATGTCATAGATTTTTTTTTTATTAATCTAAAATGAAATGTTCCCTTTAGTGAGTGACGTTCTAGCAATTCACAGCACTAATTTAAACAGCATTTTCCCTCAGAAAAATAGTAGTTAATTTTCATCTGGATACTTATTTTTTACAACAAATACGTGAAAGAAGGCATCTGTTCCCTTTAATAAGAAGGACATTGTGTTTCAGATCAGTTTTTATACACAAAATAAGTCAGGATATGAATCAAACCACTATTTCGCATGCATCAGATCATTCTGTAAACAAGTATAGAAAATTAGAACCATATTGATATGGTAATGCCTAGCTACAACTATACTGCTTTCTGGATCACAAAATATTAATCAAAAATGGGAGCAGAATACTAAGCCAAGCTCGCTTTTACGTGCCCACCCCCTCTAAATTGTGGAGCATCATAGAACTGTGTTCTTTTTGTCAAGTATCTGCTAAATTAGACCTGATCATACAAACCCAAAGTCTAGAAAATCAAAGCTCTGTTGATAACATAGTACAGAAATGAAAATATTACTTTGCAGAACACCAGCTTTCAATACCATATTAACAAGCAAACTTGAAAAGTAATTTCATTTAAAATTTATGTAATCCAACAATAAAGTTTATCTTACCTGAATCATTCATTTTTTCATTAATATTTTCTCTTCCCCAGCCCCCTCTTACATAAACTAGCTCCTCAGATAGTTTGTCGAAATCCAAACAGGACTTTTTAAACTCTGTTCGCAAAGTTTTTAGAGGAATGAAGTGAAATAGTCCCTCCGAATAAAACAGTCATTACATGCAGTCATATGTAATATGTTAGCAAAATCGAATCTCATCAGTGGTTTATTGCAGAGAGATGACCTCAATAAGACTTCTGGTTTAAAAGAAATTCAGAGTAGGGTTCAAGTATTTCAGAACAGAGCAGGTCTGGGAGGCTGGTGGATGAGCACCTGCGTATTATGGCAAAGGCCTGGTTGATGCCCACTATTCAGTGTGATTAGCACAGCTCCTGTTTCAGTGCTGCTTTAAGGAACATATGCACTCTGCATTCTGCTAGGATTTCTTCTCAGAAACATGATTGTTGATACAATGGCTAAATCATTTTGGTATCTAACAAAAGCGTATGTTCTATCATGCAGTAAGATTAGTTGGTTCTGGTCAATAAATGACTTGATGAAAGATATCCCAGGCTCATTTAGATACATTAGACCTTATGTAATTATCATCAGCTCCTTGCAATATCTCAATTCCCTTTGGCTTAGAATAGTTCTGCCAAGTACGGAAATCATTCTGGTCATATTACCAATATCTTGTCAGAATGAACAAACAGTTCACCTAAGATGATTTTCCAAACAATATTCTGCTTTAGGGGGGTGTTTTTTTCTACATGGAATACCAATTGTTGTGTAGATGGCAAAGAGGAGGTTTTACAGGGTAAATAAGCAACACTTGACTTGAAGAATGATGACTTACAATGCTAATGAAAAGCAGAACCTGACAACTTTAAAATGGACAGAATTTCATATAGCACATTTAATTATAGAAATCTTGGAAAGACAGGTCCAGCTGCACCTCTGCATGAGGTTAGGTCCATTGACTCCAAAGGAACTGCCATGGAGATTAAACTCACTTTTGAGCATGGCAGTCTGCAAGGCACGTGTGGTTGGGCAAAACTGAGATTGTTGGCATGAACTCAGGGAATTTAAGAGACCAGGCTTCTGCCTGCACATAGGAAAGGAGACATTCATCAGCAACAAGGAGATCTCTTGTGTCCCTCAAGGCTAGGTCAGCCCTTGTCTCTTCTCTGTGGCTGTAATTCTGGCTCAGGTGCCTTAGCTGGGTGCCTGTTGTTAACTCGAGTAAGAGTATGTCTCCCAAAAGAAATTTCCAAGTCTAGTTAAATGAAAGAGACAAGCAGAGGGAAGGAGAAGGCCAAAGGAGCATCAGCTTGTCACTTCACTGCTAGTGTCCCTTGTCACTGAGGTGGCCTGGAAAGGAGCCAGACGTGCCCAAGGGCTGTGCTGGCAGCCAGGAGAGGTGGCAGCCACGTGGCTTGCTCCTCCAGCCAGCGCACCGGGGCACCTTCCCACGGGACCAGCGCGGACCCAGCAGGAGGAGGGAAGCGTGTGCGCGAGCACCCTGAGAACCAAAACACCTGCCCATTGGATTCCAAAGATGCTACACCCTCATCTTTAGATAGGATCCAAAGCCCTTCTAAGGCAGTTTTCTACCTTTTCCCATGATTAGTCTTTGATGTAGATTTCATTAAAGCAATTTCCCCTCTTTTTTTTTCAATGAAGCAGAGGAATGAGGGAAAGAATGAACTGAGAAGGTGGGGGAATAACAACAACATTGCTTGTTTTTCCAAAGTACCTGTCATAATAACCTCTTATAAACAAGAAGAGCTGTACTTAATAAAGCAGTTCTTTATGTGTTTAAAAACAGGACTGTTGCATTAATTAACATTTAAAAGGTATTGCTTCTATCAAAAAAATGTGAGGAAGTTACAGTTAGAGAATCTCTATTTTGGTGAAATATGTACCTTCAGGAACATTTCTTTTTTTTCAAACTCCAGCTATGATAAAAGCAATTTCCAATATATTTTTGAGCATGAAACTTAGTTTAACATTTTCAAGGTTTAACAGAAAATACTACTTAAAAAAATGTGTGACATCAATCTTCTTCCAAGAAAAATGAACTAAAGCATGACTAGTATGTATGTAGTTTCAGTTATAGCAACAATTTATAGCTGAGTAGTATCATTATGATTAGTAATCTTAAAATAATGTTTAGACATTGTACTGAAAGCAATAACCCTGTATAGGAATACAGGAATATAGGAATCCTGTTAAGACCTCCATACTTAGGTAAATAAGAAATCAGCTATATTTCTAGGGAATGAAGGATCAAATTCATGATTACTTTACTGTGATATCTTCTTGCACTATTTAAGGCTTTTTGTGCCAGTGCTTCAAAGGAATAAATGGAGATTAAAAAGGTTCTAGAGTCAAACAAGGCATTAACAGTAACTCGGCTCCTACTGTGCTTTTAATATCAGCTTACTAAAGAATACCTTTTTTTAAAAAAATAAAACTCTTATCTTACTGTCATGTACCTTTGTTTCTGCTTTCTAAAGTGCTTAAAAAAAAGAAAAAAAGTGCATTTTTCTTGGGAAGGCAGCCACTTCAAATGCCAAAACTGGAGCTTTAAAAACAAAAGAGCAACTTTAATGAAAGGTTTAAAATTGAACTATTGATCTTATGACTGTTGGAGGAGGAATCCTTCTTGTCTCACTTCCGATGAATGTTGTTATTCATCATTACCTCCATTTGCTTGGTAG
>JAUBNY010000216.1:119749-133412 GCA_032275445.1 Crypturellus soui
TGTGCAGGGGGGTTGGACTAGATGACCTCTAGAGGTCCCTTCCAATCTTAAGGATTTCTGTGATTCTATGATAATGTGTTTACCATATAGCAGGTTAAGACATCAGCCCTGAAGATCCTCTCTGGTAACTGCCATTGTATAGGGAAAGGACATAATTATAAGCACATCTGCATCTGTTTCATCCTCTTCTAGGTGTTGAAATCATATCCAGGCCGATTCTTTGGAAAATGAATTCATTTCTTTATGCTAGGAGTGAAAATGACGTAGATGTTTCAAGGAAGCAGTGCTCAACAACTGTAATTTGTATTAACTATTCTCTGCACATTTTTCTGATATTCCTCAGCCTGTTTTCATAGTTTTCTTGATTGGTTTATGATTTGCTTGTTGATCTGTACAAATATATGATAGCTGCTGTACTTCTGTAAGGAATGAAGTAATTTTCTTTCCTAGCACATTGATGGAAAAAAAAGGTTGATATATAGTAAGACAGGTAGAATAGATCAGCGACAGGACAGCTATCAATTCCATATTCAGATGTTACTGGGATTTTATTATACTCAGGTCATATTATCTCTCCCCTCTCAAATTTTATTGATAGACAAAATGGATTCTGTTTAATTCAAGGATTATTGATGATTATTAAAAATTTCAGTGGTCCTTACCAGCATTAGCATTTCTTGTGGGAGTTTCTGTTATGGAGAAAATATAGTCAAATAGATACTAAAATTTCTAGGCGGCGCAAAAAAAAAATGTAAATGTTCTGTTTACTTACAGTTACAGGAACGTGTGGTCCTCATTATCTAGAATATCAAATGAGCAGTAGTGGTATTAGGTTTGTAAATCCAATAGAAACAGGATTTCTGATGTAAACAGGACACTTATCACCCATATGTTTCTTCGAAAAGCTTTGAAACCTTTGGCACTTTGGGGGATAACACCAAAGAGTTCAAGTCAAGAACTTGGAAAAGGAGCTTCAGTCAGCTAGGTTGTAAAAAATTGCCCTGTTTTGTTGCTATTTTAATGTGTAACTCCTATCCTTACCCTGGAAGGGAACTCACCCCCTTTTTGCTCCTAGTGATTTTTAGTTTCACTTTTAGAGACTTTTAATATTACATGTAGAATATATTATAAATTTTATATATATATATACACACATGTATATTTAATTTTTATCAGGAGTGATCCCAAAAGTGAAGAGAAAGAAGGGGTTGCTTTTTTTTGCCTTTAAAAATGACTTCTCTTATGCATCACTCAAAGCTTTTTGCCCTGTGCAGTTCCCTGTTCTATATATGAATGGGAAAGCGTGTCTTAGATGTCTCAAAATCCTCAATTCTCTTCCTGAATTCTCACTCTTCCATATTTTCAGCTACTTATATGTTATGTTTAGTGCAGAACATCTGGCAAATTTCATATTGAGGTGTGGTCTAAGCTATGAAGCGATGCTGGCACTGAAGTGCTGGAAGCTTTTGCAGAACACTTCAGAAAGCCACGAAACTGCCTCTCCCAGCCGCTGCCTGCCGCAGCCTGCCAGCAATATGCAGTAGGTAAGGCTGAGTTGGTAAATATAGTTAAATAGTTTTGTTTAAGGACAAGAAGTGAAATGATCTGTAGCAGCTTAGATGCGTTTACATAAGCAGAACTGTTTCTTCCAGTTCTTTACGGTCCCTTACCAGGGGCTAACGGGAGCTAGCCCAGGAATGAGCTGTGCCTTGCAGCTGCCTCCCTTGAGGGCCACGACGGGTTCTCCTCAGTCGGAGGAAGAATCTCCATCTTTCTCTCTCTGAAAATAGAACAAAACCTTCAATAGCTTTGTGAAGGAGGAAAGCTTTTTTCGCTGGTGAAATACACATCTGGAGACTGAGAGGAAAAAGCCTGTAAGCAGCCACGAAAGCTGAGAATTGGATAAAACGATTTGTCCTGAGCTGGTTTCCTCCTGCTTCATCTGTCTGGCAGTTGCTTAGGTTGTGATTCACATGCTTGGAACATGCACCTCCCTCAAAAAACCCTGCCAGGGCAAGGAGCTGTATTCTTATCTATTCTTATCTCTCCTTTTAAGATGTAGGAAAACAAATATGTCGAAGACATTGGCACAGTATTTTTTGGATTAGTAAGCAAATTAGACCTTGGTTTTCAGGAGGCTGGTTATTGAAAGTGTTTTATTTTCATGCCTGACTTTTGATGTTTATTTTGATGTTAATAAAAATGTGAGAGGAAAACAAATTGTTTTAAAATTATTCAACTTAAAATTATTCAGCTTTTAAAACTGTACAGCAGTCTGTATTTAGCAAATATTTTGGAGGACATCTTTCCTCTGTCCTTTTTTTTCTTTTCTCCTTTCCTTTAATGCCATTATATGTATGGTTCAGTTTTATAAAGATGAGCATCTGATTGATTGATATTTTCTTCCAACTTACTTAAAGAAAGAAGTGAGAACACCTTATTGCTCTCTACAACTACCTTATTGCTCTCTACAACTACCTGAAAGGAGGTTATAGTGAGGCGGGGTCGATCTCTTCTCCAGAATAACTACCGATAAGACAAGAGTCAATCCTCAGATTTGTGTCTACCTGGAAAACAGTACTTTGTTTCCTGCTGGTAGAGAACCAAATCTCCCCTGTATATGTCCAGTCAGCAACATAATTACTAAATAATATGGCATATGTGCTTATTCCTTTAAGTTTATCATCTCACTTCATGCCAGTGTCTCCAGTGCTATTGACAAGAAAAGAATGGATGAAGTGATACCAGTTGATTCTGCCTTATTTCTGACTATTAGAACTCTGAAGGTAGTTCAGGGAAGCTGATTTATTTTACCTCAGGTGCTCCCTTAGGGAAATTGCTGCTGGATTAATTTAGTTCTTTGAAAGACTGTATCCAGCAGCTATATAGCTAAGTAGAACAGTTTCATCCTAATATTTAAGGAACTGTGAATTTATAAAGCAGCAGTGATGTTTCTATTAAAATATAAATATTTACATGAGATCAGAGAATAAATTATTGCTGTTTATTTTTAGACACTTGAACAATTCGATTAAAATGTTTGAAACATCTAATATGTCACTTTATTATTCGGGCATTTTTAGTATCCTTGTTAGAAATTACCACCTCTTCCCGAGTGGCATACAGAGAGAGATTAATAACTTTGATCCACATCTAGGCTGATATGCTGTTCTCTCTTTGATCACTCATGGCCAAAGCAATCCCCTTTTTTAAAAGACATCCAACAGGCATCTGGTTAATAGCATCACTGCAATTGAGACTTCCAGTTTAGATACTACAAAATGAAGGTGAGAGTGGTTGACTTAGATGCGAAAACAAAAGTATATTTACAACAGATAATATGTAAATAAATGCATCTAATTAGATACCACACAAAAATACTTTGCATAAGTTGTGATACTCAGAATAATCACCTGTCTGTATGCCTTCAACAGAGTTTCTCCTTATCTGAAGTGGTAACTTGCCATCAAAATCTGGCTTAAGTGTCACTTGGAGTGACCTCTCTCAGGGTGTCACATTCAACTTGCAGGATTGCCTCAAATTTTGTGTTTTTCCTGTTTCCCATTTTCTCTTTTCCTCTACTTTTTCAAAATCTGCCACTTCACAACTATAGCCAGTGAAATAGGAACAATAAGAAAAGTATCTGATTTACCAATGCTGAGTTGGTAAAGTGCTTTTATCAACATATAGTGAAGCAACGTATAGATTTTCCTCTGCAGGGTAAGTTAATCTAAATACAGGTGTTCTCCTCAAGTGTTATGTCAAATTCTGTTCCTTCTCTGATTGCGTGGACTGAGTAATGCTGTGTATTTCATGCAGTGTGTTTTCTACAAGTGCATTGACTCTAGTTTAGTTTGATGTCTAGTGCTCGCATGAAAAAATAACTAGAGTGCTGGTTGTCTTCATCACTTTCTGAAAGAGTGATGCTCTGACATGTAGACAGGAGACAGCCACAATTTCTGAGCCAGCTATTTACAATGTAACCTACCATACAGAATAACATATAGAATAATTACATATATAGAACATATAGAGCATAACATACAGAATATAATGTCAGGCTTCCTACTCCCATGTCACTTGGGTAACAGCAAACTGAACAAACACCAAATGCCACATGTTACAGTGTTTTGTGTGGTAGGATCAAATAAAAATACTGAATTTTCATCTTGAAATACAGCTGTGTGCTGATTTTGATGGGATGTGGGAGATGTGATGATAACTTTATGCTCTTTCAGTAATGACAAGACTCTCTCCTCCACCTGCTGTTCATCGTTTTCTAACATCATTTTTAACCACTCCAAGTAATAGGCAGCAATTTACATCTCCTTCTGCCAATGTCAGTTCCTTTTTATGACTGTCATGACAAGAAATACTACTACCTCAGAATGCTGGCAACTTTTTATGTTACTATGTATATAATATTATTGTTTAGAAATATTAATGGAACTGTGGAGCCCAGTGATGAAAGCATCATGGTCTTTTGCAGATATCTCTGGAACTGTTTTCTTTTTTTTTAAATCCAAATTGTCCTGTTCTCTATTGGAAGCTAACATTTGCTTTTGCAGAATGAAAGTGCTCTTCCACATACCTACTGGCTTGGATATACTGTTTTGTGTGATATTTAAGTTTGGAGCATTCCTTGCATCATTGCAGTTTGAGAGTTATTGCAGATATATGTGGTACATTTAAAATGTTGAACAAACATTACTCAAATAAGCTTTAGGGCTGTGAGTTTCTTTTCAGGTAGTATGATACAATGCATGTGGCTTTTCCTTTTTTCCACTGACTATATGCAGAATCTAGGTTCAATAGCTTGTGCCATTTAAACACTTAAAAGATGTTGCTTTGCAAAAGACATGAATATTTCACCTGTAGACATAACATTTTATTTTTTGCATCTCATTGCAATACTATTGCATGTTGGAAGATGGTCTTTCTCTCTTTCTGCTGCAAATGCATTAATGTTTTTTGTATCTTTGGTACTCTTGTCCACATTAAAGCCATTCAGAAGCCAAACTTCGTCATTCAGAAGACAAAAGTTTTGGGGTCAGCAAAGCTCATCTTCTGTGAGCATGAACAACTGTTGCATACAGTTTCATTTCTGAACTGATTTTTATTTTCGCTTGATTCCATACTGTTGGGATCGGAACTTTAATCAGTTAAGTGCCTGGGATATGCGGTGAAGACCCACATCTAGTGAACTAATAGGTGACACAAAGAATACTCAGTAAATGTTTAAAAGATTGTAATTTGGGAAAGTAACAGTGATGGTAGCTTATGCTATCTTGAAGCTAGTATTGCCACATCTGTTTGCTAACATGACCATGGGGCTAATGGCTTCTTTCTTTTAAATCATCTTACTGTGATAACTGGCTAAAAACAAGTCATTTCTGGTTTTTCTTTTTCTCTCTATGGAGAATTCTCATTAAGCTCAGGACAGGTGACATACATATAGCTCACATGTAAGGGCAGAACAGACCTAGTCCTAAATAGTTCTCAGATGGTGAACTTATTACTGCCACAATTCTTCAACAAACCTGACCTAGGAAATGAAACACTAGAGGGACTAGAGTTCCACTTTGAAGCCTTGCTGGTCCGATACATAATGAATGCACAGGCTAACCACCCATTTAAAGTGTTATCTAAGAGAGGCTGTAAACCTGTTGCCTATAATTGGTCACAGTAATTGCTCCCAGTTGGTCAAATAGTTACAGATCTAAGAGAATCCCCCATGACTTTATTTTTGCTATTCTGCAATAAAAGACTTAAACTATTATTTGTCTTATTTTCAAGGTAAACTCTATAGTTTTACCTTTTTTCTTTTGAGCAATATTGTTTCTAGCTCACCCATTTCTCCTAAAGATTCCCCAAATAGAAGTATGTAGTCCTGCTCCAGGGTGGGTTGGAATCTATGAGACTGTCGTCATGAACTCCAACAGCCTTTGCATCTACCATTGCTAGGTCACTATAAAGAGAGCCATGAAGAGAGCCATAAATTCCAGTCTGTAACGGCACTGCCTGCTGATTTCATAGTGTAGCATTTGAACATAAGAAACTATTTTAAATCAAATAAGATTAATCTTTCAAGAGAACAAGCATGGCCATTTTTCCTCCTAGAAAGGTAGGATTGAGACTTGCCCTCCCTACCTGTTGCCCTTGGCTTAGCCGCCCATCTGCGCTGCGTGCTCGGCTGCTGGAGATGGAATAGGAAGAAGCGCAGGACCAGGAGCTGGGTGAATCGGAGAGCTTCTCACTAGGTGCTGAAGTAACAAAAGTCCTATAGGACACAAATCCTGAGGTTCAGTCTCTTTTCTAAAACTGATAGCATATTTTATTTGATTATACTTTAATGAGAAAGGCAAAAGTTTTAAAAGTTTTTTTTTTAGTGAATCACCTACTTAGATGTAAACATCTTATTTTGCTGAAGCGATACTTTCAGTGCTTAAGTCTAGTTTTGAATCTAATCCCAAATGCCCTGAGAGCCTAATCACAGAGCAATAACAGCAAGACTTTATATTATGCACTGCTTCTACATTAGAGGGTGTAGGCTATTTAACTGTATTAAGAAAATACAAATATATGGGCTGCAAATTTTACTTCAGCGGAGATCACCTTAACGAGCATTACAATAATATTCATTTCATGTTTAAGATGATGCATTGTAATCCCACAAGTATTATACTTCTACCAACCTCTGAATTATTAATAAGATGATAATCACGTTAATGAAGGTGCCTTATTAGATCTTGATGGGTCTTGTTAAAATGCTGGTTAAACTGTCTAAGGATGTTGGGTTGAGGGAGTGGTCTCTTATGCCCAGAATAGCACTAGGGGAGCAAGTATTTTCCTAACAAAGCTTATTACCACTCTTCAGAGGAAATGTTCTTGTAAAACTGCTTTGCAAGGTCAATATTGTTGTTATGTGATTGCTCCAGCAAAGTCCTGCCCATCGGTTTTGCATATTTTTACAACATACGAAGAAGTGATAGCATAATATAATTAATGGGTTCCTGTAAAATTAACTATAGATTAATAACTATATATGTTAATCAGTAATATGACCACTTGTGATATTAACACTCTGTTTCGTAAAAAAAAAAAGACTTCAGTCTTCAGACTTCATCATTTGATGAAGTGCTCTTGTCCTCTAGTGGGCTGTCCTGTGCCTCTACAAAGGCACCTTGGGAGAGGAAAAAAACTCCATTTTGATGGGTCAGCATTTACGTTTTTCTACATTTTTTGTCACGAGTATCATGTACATGCTATTCCTCTTGCATTCCTCTGCTTTACATTTTTTTTTTTTACAAATCCTGTGCACACCTCAGGCAAATCTGACTTAAAACAACAAAAGAACAAAAGAACAAAAAAGACCCAGAAAGTAGCTGCTTGTTTTCATAGTCCTAGATATTTCTTCAAGCCTGTTAACATGTTAGGATCTCAAAAAAAAAGAGGGAAAATGCATGTCCTTGCAGTTCAATAACAACAAATAGCATAAAGGTTGAGTCGGCTCTGTTCATTAAACCCAATATCCCTCATCCATCTCTGTCTAATCTTAATGCAGAGAATATGATCTATATTAGGATATGTTTTTACTTAAGAAAAATAAGGCTGTTTCTTTGTTTGTCTCATCTTTAAGAGCTGCTCTTCTCCCCAGCAACTTAAAATACACAGAATAGAAATCCATTTTCATAACATGTAGCATGGATGGTAGCCTGAAATCTTGTGTTACCCTGAGTTCCTACAAAAGAGTCTGATCTAAGACAAAGTGCTTGGAATTCCCATTTCATAGAAAGTTGGCAGAACACTTCCACTTTCTTTACTATTGCTAAGTAATAAATAAAATTCACAGTAGGCCAGTATCTACTAACATGGAAAAACAGCCTTTAACATGGAGGTGAAATAGGAATGACTTATGGGGTTTCTCTTCTTCTTTCTTCCTTATTTCTCCTTCCCCATACTACTGAAATACTCCTAAATCTTTCCAGTGACCTTCCTTAAGACCTATGTTGAGTACTGACTAAAATGCATTTACTATTTTGTTTTTATTACATTACAGATGGCTATAAAAATGTCAAGTGCATGAAGTTGAGAAGAAACTTTCTGACAAGTTCTCCTTAAGCATTCTGATGATGAAAATATGCAAAATATTCTGCTTTTTTTCCAAGTCAGCATTTTCTGATGAAAAACTGTTCCAATTTTAATCAGGTTTTATACTATGTGGTTAAAGATAATCCTCTCACCCAGTCAGTAACTTGCTGTGTGCTGATTAATTCTCTGTCAGACAGGTCTGCTTTTTCTTCACTATGTAATTTATTGAGCTCTTTGTGAAATACCTTTGAAGACTTCATCATAGGAAGAAAATGTCAAATCAATTGCAACCTAGGTGTCTGTTACTGATGAAAAATACTAGTCTGATTAATGTTGAACTAATTCAAGGCCCACAACTAACTAGTTAAAATAATTTTTACTCCCTCAGGTACAAACTGCATTTGAAGTCCATAGAGAGTTTCCAATAATACCAAATGTCAAGGTCTTACCTGTGCGTGTGGATTTTTTATTAAACCCAAGAAGTGTGATTAAGACTGGCGTGAATTGCCCTGAAATTTTGTTTTCTAGATTTAATCTTTTCATGTGCACTTTTGCACATATTCACAATATTTATTTTTATGTAGAAACTTCCCTTAAGAAAATACTTTCTGAAGAATATTTTTACGTCGCAGCATTTTTTAGGGCTAGGTAATGCCCTGGAGATCTCATTTCTCCACGCTGTCTCTTGGATGAGTCTTAGGGAACTGGCTGCCAAGGACTGCGTTATTTCTAATCGCCTGCTGGATCCTGCTCCTGAAGTCGCTCCATGAAGCAGGTTCCTTCCATCTTCAAAAGTTCTCACAGTCTCACTGTATTGACTATTCTGTGACATGTCAGTGAAATTTTGCTAAGACATCAACTAACACCTTTCTGTCTGCCTCCTCTGTGCCCCCCACAGCTGGACTCAAGTCAGAAAGCTTCTAAACATTATTAAAGTGTTATATATATGAAGTATATTTGTTTTTTTTCCACTCATTTGATTTTTTTCTCTCAGTTTATTATTGTTTATAAAAAACTTTTGTCAGGGCTCCTGTCATTTCTTAGTATTTTTTGATTTTTTTGTTTGTCTTTTTATAGAGGAATTTCACTGGTAGGGTGGAAAGAAAAGAAGTGATTGTAAAACAAGCTGGATGCTCCATATGTATTATGCTTGTTTTTCCCTGGTCTCCTCATTAATCAAATGCTGAGTGATATATTTATCTTTGAAAGAGAGAACATGTATCACTTTTCTGGCCAGTTGATAGTATAATATTTTCATACTATAAAGAAGTCTTTAACATATGAAATGTGCGATTCCAAAGCTTTAAGAAAGTGTAAGATTGACTACACCATGAAGAAGGTGAAAATGATATGTGAAAGAAATAGGAGAAAAAATTACTGGCTTCAGTGATCTGTCTTTTCTCATGGAATTCTGTGTTTAGAGAATGAGACAAAGACCTGAGCATAATTTCCAATTCTTCATCATTTTCCTCCAAATACCTTAATGTGAGATCCCCTGTCGGACTGTATATTTGTGGCTGGAAAGAGAAACAAGACCTTTTTTCCTTACGAACTGAGATACCAGTTTGGGTATAACTGCTATTTCAGATTAGCATGCTGTACTGTATCTGATGATTGATTTTTAGACACTGGATGTATCTTGAGACACCTTTCATATTCTTACATATTTTTTGCAAGTCTAAGACACAGTAGTGATATAAATGTAAAAGTTATCCCAAGAATGCAGATTTCAGCACGGCAAAGGGACCCGTGAGCTAGCTTTAAATGAGGTGGCATAGGCATCAGAAGGCCTCAATAGAGCCATAATTTACCTTTTGTTAATAAACTGAGCTAAGAGTTTTATCTCAGAAAGCAAGAGAGGGAATCAGTCTGTTAATTTGGGAGTTTCAATGTATGACTGTCCAGCCTGAGATATCTGAGTGATGCTAAGAAAATATTACTGTTTTCATTTGAGTTGGTCATCCAAAATGAAGGCTGTGCTTACCAACTTACCAGGCTGGCAATAATCTCTTTGCTCGGCTGTACAAGGTAATGTGTAGAGGATTTTCTGATAACTTTGGCTTTAATTTTGTGATCAAAGTTTCATGGTTTCAAGAGAACCAGCTTCCTGCCACAGAGGGAAAGAAAGCATTAAAGGCTTGAAATCATAGAAATTTACATTAAAAAGAGAAGCAAGAAAGATGGCAATTTAACACATTTTGTTTGAAAGCAGAGGCATTAAGGTTCTGAAAGGTAGCTGTGCACTCTGAATCGCTGATGAGACTAATAGTTAAGACTTCAGTAGTGTGGTGTGTTTCAGAAAATAGGAGTTCATTTATTTGTTCCACTTCTTTTCTATAGTTCCTCTTATCAAGATTTATGTTTTAACTTTTCACAATATCTGGACTCGGAAAATTCATTCCATTTTTGACCTTATAAAAATATTATTTACAAAAAGTTATTTTCTGGACTTTTCCCTGGATGCATTTCAGTCTGCACAGTCAAAAAACAACAAAGGATAAACCAATACACTACAGGTCTGATTCTCACAACAAAGATCACTAGACACTCTGCTGAGTTGTGGCTTCCTGTGATTTTTGTAGTCTATTATTTTCTGCTTAATCCCTTTTTCTTAGTTTTGCTCAGTTTGCTTAGTTTGTGCGTAAGCACAAGAATCTCTTTTCAGAGATAATCTGCAAACTACCATTCATTTTCTTGGATCAGATCCAAACTACAGTTAATATATCTGGGCTCTGAATATGATTGTAATTGTTGTTCCCTGTTGCTCCTAGGCTGAATTATGACTGCTTGCTCCAGGTAGGAGCTGGATGAGACCTCAGGTTGTCTTTTGGACAAGCTGTTTCTTTGCAGGGCTGTGTAAGTCCAGCTTTGTTGAGCACATACAGAATTAAATAATGAGCAGGCATATGCGTCTTTTGCAACATTTGTTGTCCCTTATCCATCTACACAGTTTCTCTGCAAATCAGGCTTAGGTTAACGTGAAGAGACTTGAAGCTTCTCAGCTCCTGTCTCTTTTGGACAGAGGCATCCGCTTTGCTCCCTTTCCTGCAGGCTGCATGGAATGAAGTGGTTAAACCCACTAGCACATTTTATCTTAAGTTTCCGTGCCAGGAACAAAAGGAGTGGTAGCAGAGCATCTCAGTAGCTGTGCATTAACCTTCATTTCATACCGAGTGCATAACAAATAATAGAAAATGTATCGCATTACGCTTGTGAAGGGCCCCTGGGTCTGCCAGGGAAAGGATCATACCTGCAAATTCCCTTCAGTGTGAGGAGCCAAGGAGGAGGAAAAGCCCCATGCCCCATCCTGGCACATGTTTTGCCACGGAACGGCTCAAAAAAGTTCTATTTTTTGCTCCCCATGTGTGTGTAATTTCCATTACTGTGCACAGGAGCCGTGCACAGGGAGAAGGGAGTAGAGCCCTGAGGCGGTAACAGATGCTATTACCTTTAGACAGCAGCCAAATGGAATTTTTCACACCAAGAGGGTGTAACCAGGAGCAGGGCTATAAGAAGAAAGCCCCCATAAAAGCAGATTGTCCAAATAAATGCAGAATTTGCAAGTAGAATCTCAATGCTGGGTTTTTGTGCCTATAAGCATCTCCCTTAACACTTGCTTCTATAACTGGATATATTTTAAGCCTACATAACCTCATTAAGTCTGTTGTTTCTCCAATACGGGTTAAAGGGCTGTTTTATTAACTTCTTCTAAATTGGCCTTAAAAAAAAAAGAAAACAATGAAGGATATTGAGATCTAAAATAACATTGCATTCTTCAAAAATAAAAAGAAATATTTTCATAACAGTGCCCAAAAGTAAGTCCCTTCTAAAGAGTGTTTCTGTTTAGAAGCTGTGAAGATACCACATCCCAGATATTTCGGTTTTATTTTTTAATATTTTCTCATCTTCTGATTCCTTTTTCCCAGGAATGTGAATACTTGCAAAATATATTTTAGAAACATAAAACTGTGAAGTTTTGGCTACTCTTAGAAAAGAACAGCTATAGTTATTCCAGAAAAATCCTGACCTCTGAATTCAGTGTAAATTTCACAAACATGTTCTCTTCCAGAGCCGACTGCATCACCCACAGCATGCGCTATTATTCTGCACTTCACATGTCCATGTAACATCTTTACCTGTAGTGGCCGTGGAGTAGTGATTTAGTCATATTGTGCAGTAGAGAAGACTTTAGGCCAGAAAAGTAAAGTGATCTTCAATTTCCCTCTATTTGAACAGGCTCAGGGATGTTTGAGAGGTGTTCATTGCTGGGGGGATGGCTTGAGATCTTCTTATCTATTGTGTCATTCCCTCAGAACAGTCAAGTGTGGGCCACTTGGACCACAGTCATGTATAAGAGGCAGAGGGGAAAATAAGAGTGATGACATTTGCTCATATAACTGGCCACACTGGCACATTCAGTATTATTTAAAGGAAGAAATGGGCTTTTTATCTGGTATTAACTGTGTGTTTCTATGGTGGTCTCCGCTGTTGATTTCAGGCAAGGTGATAGGGATTAGAGTGACCTTTATATTACTTTGGCATAGTTATTTTCCTTAGAAGACAGTTAAAGGATGCATTTAAACTTAATAAATGAGGAAGAGTTAGTGCCCCTGGTGTAGATACTGGCCCAAGCCAGTGCTACAGCTGAAACTCTCCTCAGTTTTGCATATGTTTGTACCTAGCTGGAGGGCTTCTTGGCTTTGCCCTGGGCCAGAAAACATGGAACTGACAGAAAAAGTGTCAAAATACAGGAACATCTAAAGATGCTATAGGTGAAACTGCGGAAAAAGACAAGCGGCTGCTGCTACTCGGGGTGTGTGGAGGCGTCTGGCTGTCACTCCAGAGGGGCAGGGTAGGTCTCATATCTACCAGTCGGTTGTAGGTGGATGCATATGAGCAGTGGCGTTCGAGACCTGCGGTTGGGTGCGGGACTGGCACGGCACAAAACATCACTGCATTTCAGTCTTAGTTCACCCAAACCTTTATGAAGGAGAACAAAAAGGAACAAAGAAGTTAAATTCTGTGGCTCAGATTATTGGCAACACTTGCGAAGCCTTGTGCTTCTCTCTTAAACTGCTGCTTGAGATCATTTCTGTTCAGTTCGCATGCTAGAATGTTTGCTTATATCAAACTGAACTCAAGTATATGTAAGCAGCTATCGAAAATTAAATCCCAGAATCACAGAATGGTTGAGGTTGGAAGGGACCTCATCTAGTCCAAGCCCCCTGCTCCAGAAGGGACACCCAGAGTATGGGGCACAGGGTGGCATCCAGGTGGGTTTGGAAACTCTCCAGAGAAGGAGACTCCACAGCCTCTCTGTGCAGTCTGTTCAACTGTGTCGCAAAATGCTCAAGGAAACTACTGCTGGTCCCAGTGAGGAAGAAATAAAGGACTATTTTTAGATGGATGGACAAATACAAAAGAACCAGAATCAAATGAAGTATATGCTTATAAAAAGTGAGGAATGTGAGCCTATGGGTCAGAAAATAAGATATAATGTAGGGAGTCATAAACGGGGAGTGGAGCCACCCAGCTAAAAATAGAAGGGTGATATGTGGGAGTTGGTTCACCA
>JAUBNY010000216.1:133512-157149 GCA_032275445.1 Crypturellus soui
AGATCATCAGTAGCTGCAGCCCCCTCGCAGCTGCTCTTCCGTGAGTTACAAGAGGCAGCCTCGCCTCTTGGGGGTGGTAAGGGAATCCGGCGCCACAGTGGGGAGGACGGAAAAAGATCACGCAGCCCGCGGACGCCTCGCTGGGACGGCCAGCGACGGGCGTCTTTAATATAAAATATTTCAGAAGGCAAAGACAAGTCTGCTAAAGTTCACGTGATGATAACAGTTAATTTTATAGAGAAAGGAGAAATGAGATTAAAATGTGATAAAAGACATTGAGGTAGCATTGATAGGGGGAAAGAAAGTTCAAGTCTAATGAAGGATGACCTTACAGAAGTGGATAGATGGAACAATAAGCACAAAGGAAGATTTCAGTCCTTGAAATCCTGTATTGCAAGTATTAGGCCACAGAGGTAGTTACACAGTATGACAAGCATATAATGTTTGTGTGGGATCAGCTTTTGCTTAAAGAAAATATTTTAAAACATCAGACTGGGAAAATTCTCATAAAGGCCTCTGTTAGACCAACCTGCACCAAGTCCGCAGTTCTCCTGCCAAATGTTTCTTTTTCTGAAAACTTGCAGTATGGAGATTGAGTGGTGCTTCTAGGCAATCTCCTGCAAAGCTTAACTACCCTTGTGTTTAACATGCTTCTCTCATTGCCGAGCGAAAATCAGACCAGGAGATGTGGCTGAAAGAAAATGACTGCAGAAGGCGAGCGCAGCATACACCTCCTACCATAACCAGTTCCAGAACATTGTTTTACATTCCCCAAATCAGCATTCCCAGTGAAATCCCGTTGATTTGTGTACTCCTGTGCGAGTCGTGTTCTGCATCCCCCACCCTGCGTCGCCCCTGCGTCGCCCCCAGGCACAGCTGGTCCCATGCAGGCGGCCATGGGCGCCTCGTCCAGCTCTTCTTCGTGCAGCCTCTGCGTCGCTCCGCGGTGTCCCTGGGGCTGAGCAACACTGCAGCTCTTTCAGGCCAGGGCTGGGGAGATGCTGTGCTGCGCAACAGCACGACCTCGCGCAGCTCTTCGAGCAGGGGAAGCAGGGCGAGCTGCTCTGCACGGCACCGCTGGCAAATGCGGGGTGATTTTAATGCCTGGCACCGTTAACAGCAATAGTCAAGGACTATAAAGATTGCATACTGGGACTTCTCAGAGGAAAAGGCGAGGAGAAGCAAGCTAATAAGAGGAAGATGTTAAAGTTCTTGGGATTATGAAATATGAAGGGTAGGCTGGGCAATTAAAAAAAAGGATGAAATATTTAGAAGCAAGGGAAAATGGAAAATTCAGTAACCGTTATTTTTAGGCACTAAACAAATTGGTTACATTGCTAACTACGAGGTCTCATATACTAATTGAATTCTAATAATTTATTCAACACATTGTGTCGCTTCATCTCTGTGTGAAGGTGTCTGGAAGGAATGAGAGCAGAGTATGGTATAGTCTAAATTATTGAAGAAAAAATATTTGCTGAACACCGTTAAGAAACACTTCTCTATTGGCAGCCATTCACAGGCAGTTTTTCATAATTAGTGCATATTTGAAACTGGATAAGTTACATCATACCTTTTTCTTCTCCTCTTTAAAGATTTATTTTCTCAGCGCCTACCCTATACTCAGATTTATAAATCTGAATTTAAAATTCCCTTTCCATGAATAAGTAATGCTCACTTGAAGTTCATTGTTTCAGCAAAAAATTCTCTCCTAAATTTATGAGCTAATTATACTGCCAGTTCAACATGAGAGTTGATCAAGTGTATTTTTTAAGTGGGGCCACTGGGTTGCTTTAAGTTTCTATAGTTTCTATTCTGTATTGAATGGGGATCTTACCTTAGACATGAGTATTTATTACTGTTGTCATTATGACTATCACATTTTACACGGGCTTTACCGTGGAACGTACTATGTAACCAGGGCCCCCTGTTTCTAAATAACTGTTTGTTCCCCATACGCGCTACGCTCCGGGAAGCTCTTCCAGGATTGTAGCGGTAGATGCGAGCACATGCTTCAAAATGAGTTTCTTATAGGGAAGTTAAGCCATTGTATTTTAATGAAAAAGTTGCTTCTGAAAATGCTCATTAGCAATGGTTATGAGAGCAGAATGCTTTAATATTGACCTGTCCAAAGTATTTTTTATTGCTTGAAAATATGGAAACTTCTGTTCATTTAGCAATAACATTTGAGTTCAGCATCTTTGTTTGCTAAGCGTGTATGCTACGATAAGCTGCCTTATGAAAACCTAAGATTCTTGAGATATCTCATTGCTAATTATTACTTGGAGATAATTCATGTATTTACTACAAGTGAAGTTATTCCTTGGCTTAGTTCAGTGAGCTAAAACACGTCAAATGGTTTTGTAAGCTTTAAACTTTACATGAGGTGATGTATTAAAGAAATGTTCAACAAATGCTAATTAACAATATTTTTGCCGTATACAATGCAGCTTGATTACATTAACATATAGAAGAATGTCTAATGCAAATTGCATCGTTGGATATTTTTATTGATGCTGTACTGAATACAGTCTGTAGCAAACATCATTTTCTCTCTGAAACCAACAAATTTTTATATAATATCTCCTTGCAGGCAGACTTTGTGCCCTTCAGTGCATATTTTCACATTTACCTAATTACATTTCGTTTGGAGATCCTCAAGGTTACTTGTTTCATGAGAAGGGGGTTTGAGATACTTCTGAATTTGTGATATTTCTAAAGATAAATTGTTTTTTAGTATATGTAAACATTCCTGTGCGTGTGTGTGTGCACATGAGCTTTCATATACTGACAGAAAATATATCTATCTGTGCCTTTGCAATAGCAGTTTCTCACAGTTTAATTCCATTCTGTTTGACCCTGCATTAGCTATACAGCAGCATTCTCATTAATGTCATGATAACACTACAGATTATTTGCCTGTGTCTGTCAGTCCAGGGATACCTATAAGAACATCAGTATTTGAGAAATGTGCTTAACAACAGAGTAGTGTCATTGAGAGCATCATCTGAAACCTACTGAAATCAGTAAAGATCCACTTAACTTCGGCACATTCCATTACAGGTTCTGTACGTATGTCCTTAACATAGTTTCAGAAATAATCTATAAAGTTCATAATAATTTCCCCATCTCCAAAGCATATTAATGTGACTGTTTTCTGCTTTATACCCTGCTCTAGAGTTTGTTTGCTGCTACCTTCCGATGCTTCTTGAATGGGTCTTTCAGTACCATGTCGTAGAATTTAGGGGAGGCCAGTTCCAGACTCATTGAAATCCAGGGCTGCCAAGGCAGATTTCCCGCAGGAAGTGCACTTTTTGGCAACCTGGAGGTGTTTCTCCTTCACAGGTGCTTTGCTATTACTGCTGTGCTCTCCCTTTGCTGGTGCCCCGCGTGCAGGTAGAGCTTGTGCAGGGCGCCGAGCCCCGCTCCCCACCAGGGCAGCCGGACCCCTCGCAGCCGCGGCACCGCGGAGCTCCTGCCTGCGCGCAGGGCGGCTGCGGCACCATCCTGCCCCTGTGCTGATACGCAACAGTAGCTGGGTTGGTCATTAAATCTGCTTTAGTTCATGCTACTTAAAGATGAATCTCGTTTCAGTATATTTTTTGAATTATAAAACATAAAATATGGCTGTTTTAAAATTCTGCTGGTCTGAGATCCCTACAGGGACAGTATTTTGGAAGAACACTGACAGAATAATTTCAAATTCCTTATTCATGAAGACAGTTTGTTGCAGATACTTTTCCAAATATCCAGAGAGCTTTGTTGTTGTTGTGGTTGTTTTTTATTAGTGCATAGCTTTATGACTGAAATAAGAGCATTATCTATAGCAGATAAAGAGCATTAAAGTTAATTTTTGAGAAAATTTGTAGGCATTTCTATGGAGTAACACAAGCTATAGGTGATCGCTCTAGCAGCAGCAAAAGATTACAATTTGCCATACAGAAAGTAAGCAGATGATAGAACCAAAAGTATATATTGGCATTGTTAACGAATGCTGCCAGTGATGCTTTAACTGGGACCTGATATGTACTCCTAGCATTAATGTCAGTCCTTTTGTCACCTGGTGTAACTCCTGAGCGCTGGTGTAACTCCTGAGCGGTTGGTCCTCCTCCAGCTTCGTATTACCCTGCTGGGTTTCAACGCAGGGACACACAAGTCTTCTCGGTGTCAGTCGTCACCTTAACACCTGGAATGAGAGATGCTGCTGGCGGGAGAGGCGGGAAAGGCAGGAGAGGGTTATCATCGTGTAGTTTAACCGGGAGGATAATGCTGGCGTAATCACGTACAATTCTTTGAGAGAGATTTTTGATACTTTCTGAGCTCTCTTGGCTGGATCAGGCGGAATAGGCACTGTTTCCCAGTCACCCAGTTTCTCTGCTCTTTTGATGATTGCTCCTGTAGGAAAGTGTAGCTTTTTGCATGGATTTCTTGTCTCGGCTGATGTCTAGAACCCCAGAAAACAAATCTCGTCAGGCACTTCCTTACATCTTCCACATTCGCTAGGAGCCGAATTAGGATCTTCTGCTCTCTCATTTCTCTTTTGCATTTTGAATGCGACAGACCACACGCTAGCTCCGTACATTGAATTCATTATGTTGAATGCAATGCATGCATTCTTGCATTTTAAGTAGCTGCTTTTGGCAAAGCATAAGAATAGGCTTCCAAAGGGGAAAAAAAATAAAGGTGTTTGGTAATTTTTTAAAATTACTGTGAAAGCTGTAGGGTCAAAACAAAGGAAAGGTTGTTTTCAGGTGACATTAAATTTAATAGTAGGAAGATAGGCATAATCATAAGGGATTTTTTAGTGAACTAGATTTTGGAAAGAAATACACATATTTATTGAAGAATTAGCAGTTACAGTTCTTGCAAAAGTATCATTTACGTGCTATAGTGCTTTGCAGTTTTTCACCAAGGTTTGTATTCCTGCAAGTCGTCTCTAACCATACAGGCACGTATGAGCCCTTCTACATTCCCGAGCAGCCTGTGGAGCTGGGCAGCAGTGGTGCCTTCCCGGGAGCACCAACGCAAGCACTTCCAGAGCACGTAAATCAGGTGAAAATCAGCTCTTTGCCCAGCGTGCAGCAAAGGTGCAGGTTGGGACCAGCAGGGGGTGCTTGCAGCAAACCGCTGCTCTGAGTCCTAAAGAGGGAAAAATGCGGACTTTTATCATGCTGTGGCACAGAGAGTCTTGATCTCCTGCGTACATTTTTCAAATATGTCTAAATATATATATATATATATGCCTAGATGACTATTTTCAGTTATCAAAGTCTCTTTACTCTTCAAGCATGTAAAAAGCATTAAATAAAACAAATGAATTAGTTTTGGAACCAGCTAAGCCTTTAAAAAGAGCTCATATGTGAGATGAATGAAGATGAATTATGTGGAGATTTAGTTACGTGAGTTGTACTTGAGGATACCAGTAGGTGCTAGCTTACTTATTTATTTATGTTTCCCCACAGCTTTCTGGCATTACTTTTTATTTGCTCGTAAGGCAGCTGTGGTTTGCAGGGGTCTCGTTCGATGGCGAATCTGAGGCCATTCCATACTTGCCATTTTTAAGGCAGTAGCTGGTGCACTTACCCCAGGAAGGGGGGAAGGAAGAGGACAGGCTTCACTTGCCACCCAAAAGTCATCAGGCACCAGCGATCTGTAACCTGCTCATGGGCTGGTTTGCAGCCAGGGGGAATATTAAGCAGGAGAGTTCCAAACGCTGTCACAGGGTTGTCTCGCAGTTTGGAATTACTCGAAATATCCTGTCATACGTGACAAAGTATTTAAACATGAGCAGTCAGTCACTGCGCCAGAGTGACAGAATATTTGCAGCTCTCCCTATGAAAGCAAAACATGGTGAGTGGACCTGGCTCTGGGTATTGCTCGGATGCCGTGGAGCTGCACTTTATAACATGTGTTGCTATAAATACACATTTTCCTTGTATTAATAAAATATAAATATCCCTCTTCCTATGTAATTTTAGATCAATTCTATTAAGAGTAAGGCTTTAAATATGCTGAGGTGCTGCTAACACATATTTGAAAAAAAAAAATAAGTAATGTTTATCTTCGTGCTGTAATTAAGGTTCATGTAAAATTAATGCTGGGTTCCCTACAGATGAGCTATACATTTCCACAAAGCATTATAGGTACAGAATGAATAATTAACACGAGCAAGGAATTCATTCTTACTGCAAGGAGATAAAGGTAAAAATAATCACCACAATCAATTTTTTTAAATGACTTTTAGGAATGAGGATTTTTAGGAGGAAAACAAGGCGCCTCTCTCAGGGTCTGTGTGGGGAGCACTCATGGGGCTCGAGAGCCCTTAGCAGGAGCAAGAGAAGGATGGGAGGGGAGGGCCAGGGCACTCCCGGCTGCGGGGAACTCCTTTTTCTGCCCAGACAGGGAGAAGAGCGGAGGCCGCTGGGAGCGTCAGGAGAGAGGCTTGAGCTGGAGACCTGCTCCAGGATTGACGGTGTGGTAAAAACTACAGTCTTTGGTTTGAGAAATACTGCTCTGGGGGAAAAAACGTGTTCTAATAATATTTCTGATGGGAACAAAGGAGGTTTGAGAAGATGTCAATGTGCCTCGTTCTCGGGGAGAAGGAGGCCCAGGGAGTGGGGAGCAACCACACGTTTTCACAGACATTTTGCTCCTCGCTTGTGCTTGTGCTACGAGCAGTCCAGCGGCCCGTGGAGCACACAGAGCAGTTTGTTGATCAGATTTTAATGCAATCACAGGGGAAAGGAATCTGTGAGTTTCCTGCACCACTGTGGAAGCGCTTGGGAGCCAGGGAGGTCAGGCTCCCTGGGGGACTACACCAGCCGCCCTCGGCCACTTCACTTCACTTGACCTCCCTGTGCCTCAGTTAAACTGGCTGGCAAAACTGATCAAAAAGCAGGACCGCACAGAAACCCTTCTGGGCTGCCACTTTGCAAAAACAGGCTAAAATTAGCAGCAGCGCGCCACCTGCTAAGGGTAACATGCTGCTGCCGCTGCTGAGTGATGCAAGGATGATAGATGAGTGCTCATTCCCACTCTAAATTCTGCTCTCCAAGTAAATTAATAATGTCACCCACACTGGCCAGACCGCGGCATTCAGCCGCCGCAGCTGCTGTGCTTGATCATGACTTCCCTTTCTGCTTGAATTTGTCCTTTTTCACTTTTCATTGCCAGACCTGTGGCAGTCAGGCTCCTTTGGGAAAAAAAAGAAAAAAAAAGAGGATTTAAGGAATTAAGAAATAGTGGAAATTTGCCATGGCTGAATGAATCCCTGGTGTATAAGTTATGCTTAGGTATTTCTGTGATGCTCATTATGATAGTGGCAAGGTGTTTCACACACACATACATATATAAATAGTCAGGAAATTAAACAGAGGAAGTAGGGACATGGTGTTATTTCTGCCTTCCAGATGAGAAACCAAAATTCCGGTTAAGTGATTTACACTAAGTTGAAGGAAAATAACTTGGCAGGTCCTGGTTGGGAGGAAAAATATATTGGGTCTACCTTGGCCTTAAACCATGATCTCATTTTTAACACACTTCTTCTGAAGTCCAAGCTGTAAGGAATAAAAAGGGAAAGGCAATCTTGTTTTCTTACCACCTTTTACTTGTGTTTTCACTAGCATTGCCAAGTATTTCTATGCAAAGTTATGCTGCATATATTTAACTATAGGCTTTGCAGTGGTCATATATAGTCTGTAAATGAGGAGTTAACTGAAAAGCACTGTAAATACCTTATGAAGAGGGGGAAAATATATATGGATTTGGAAGATGGATTTTTTATAAGGACACATATTGGATTGTGAATTGCTCATGATAATTGCACATATTTAGTGATTTGTAAAGACATCTGTCTTGTTTGTCCTAACTAAATATGTTGGTAGACTAAATATGGGCAGTTTGAGTTCTATGCTGTTGCCGTTTATCATTTATATAGCGTTGTAACTGTTGATGGTCCTTCTTAATGTATAGCAGTATACTAAACAGGGAGCAAAACCATCCTCAGGAACTCACCAACTCAGAGACAAATATTTAGATGAGTTGATGTGATGTTCAGGTAATTCCTCAAGGTTTTATGGTGCTTGTGCATTGAATTAATCTTGTAAAATGCTCAGTAGTCTTACCTTACTTTGCAGTGTAAACTTGTGAAGGGCTCTGCAATCTCACTTTGCTCTAGTAAAGCATCTAAACCTACTTTCATCAGGTAAACAGCCTTAATGACCCTCTCAGAACTTACTCCTAAGTGGACGTACATGTATGTATACGTGCATTTGAGGATTTTGCTAGTATAGGGTCAAAGCATTCTCAACTGCCCTTGAAGGAATTTTAAGCAGCTAGTCCCAGAGATGGCTGGATTTTGCTGTTGGACCAGTTCAGTGTGGGAGATGGTGGTGAGAAAATCTCTTCTTAGAAGTATGAATTTCATATAAATAGAAGATTTCTTCTGAACTGTGCCATGGAGCTCTTCGTGGATCCTGGCTCCTTTTTACCTAGACTGAAGCTCGAGAGGCCACAATATCTTTAAATTCAACCCCCATGAGCTACTGCAGTGTTTCCAAACAAAGCAGTGGGACTGGCTTTACTTCACTGTCCTTTATACCAGCATCTTCTGTTTGTTTTATTAGGAGCTGGGCATGCCTGAGGCCTAGTGGGAGCTCTCCTTTTTCTTTGCCTTCCTACCACTGCTTCCTTTTGAGGCAATTCCCACAAAGGCCTCACGTGTGATCTTTTTGTACATCGTCCTTTTTCAGTGGCAGTATGGGAGATGATGAGAAAAAAATAAGAATAAATAACAGAAAAAGGCAGTGTACAAAAACCGTAAGCTGATGCTTAGGCAGATATATCAGATGCGTTTTGAAAAAAATATATTAATTTAGAAATTACTTCTAGAAACACAGGAGCAGGAATGTGGTGCTTTGTACTTAATTAGGTACAATAGGGTGCCAGATATCTTGGTTTTCAGAGTGTGGCCTTCTTTCGCTTGTGTGAAGCCCAAGTGCTCCTGGTTTTTGCTCTAGCAAAAAAAAATGAGAAGGGCAGTCATAAGGGTGTGTGCCTGTAGTGCCCATCAGAACTTGGTGGAAATTATTTTTTCTTAAGTAATTTTAAATTACTATACAAAAAACATAGAATGGAAATGGAACTGCTACTGAAGAGCAGTCTGGGTGCTTTATGTTCTGTTTCTCTTTATAGACAAGCTACTCTACACAGTATATCCCTGCATATTTTCTAGATGAAAGGAAGGAGTGATTCATTGTCTCCAAGTGATGGTGATATATCATAGAAAAGGTTCAATCTAATAGGAAAATTATGGATCTTGCAGTTGAGTTAGGGGACCTCAGATATCCTTCTAACCTCTGTGAGCCTGGGTTCGACACCAATACTGTAACTGCAACATTAGGAACTGCAGGAATGTTCAAATTAAAAACAACAATAAAACAACTCTGCAGCATTTTGTGAGCAGCTTCATACTTAGCTATCCAAATGAATATTATGTTATACGCCAACTTCACCAGACTGTACATGTTGAGCCGACCCATGAGGATGACCCTTGGTAATGTCCCTCTATTGGAAGAATAATTCCTACTCTTTTCTGCTTGTGATCAGCAATGTATAATATACTGCTGCTGTTGTGAACTTGGCTTCTACTTAATCTGTTTTATCATGTCTTATCACAGTGTGTTTCTGTGCATCATTCCTGTCTTTCTACCTCAAGTATCTGTTGCATCCACAGTATTTCTCTAAGCTGTTTATGTACATTACAGGGCAGGGCTAGATGTCTGCCTTACAGAGAGGCCTCATTTAGCTGCACTTAAAGAAAGAAAGAAAGAAAATGCCTTGTTAAAGACAGCTCCTGGTGATAAAACACAAACAAACTGTGGCCTTAAGGCATTTGCTCTTAACTTCTTGAAAAAAACATAGTAATAGCATTACAAGCTATACCTCTCCTTGCCATATTTTCCTTTGGGTTATTTCATTTCCCCTTCATTTGTGTGCAGTTGTAGGAGGAGAGGAAGAATCCAAAATTTAGGAGTCAAATCTAGTATTATGGTTGTTTTGACTTGTTATTCTTGTTCCTTCTTGGATTAGCAACCATTAATTTCAGTCTTAGATGAAGGCCTTTTAAAATACAGTAAACACTGTTCATTTAATATAGCAATAAAAATTAAGAAAACAGCCAATAATAAAATTAACTACCAAGCTATAGGGTGCTCTTAGTTGTGTTACTGAAAATCCGTCTATCTGTGGCTCCTTTATTTTGTTAAATTAGTTGAGCTCAAGCATTTCACTTCCTGCACTAATGACCATTAGTCATAAAGTAAACAGATTTCTCTCACTCTTGTTTTTTTCCCATCAGTAAATGTTTATGATATATTTCTACATAATGGAATGACAGCAATACTATTCCACTTGTTTTTCAATACTGTGGTGCTGCACTAAGTACTGTGATTCATCTGTGAGGCCAGAAATTCAAGTACATGCTCGTTTTCTGCTTGCTGAAGGATATACACAATCCTGAAGATGTTTCAAAACTTTGGGCTTAGGTCACGTTTCCTGGTATATTTTCCTTTCTCCATTCTGTGACTTTATCCTTTCAGATATTTTTCTAACTAAACCAGTTGCACAAATGCTATTTTTTTCCCCACTGGATGCTTTCTCAGTCCCCTCCTTTCCACAGCTGTGTAAAACAGGGATCACATGCTGCCTTTTCTTCTCACTTTCTCTCTTGTCTAGCCAGTATACAAAGTGTGTGTATATACATGTATCTGTATATATATGCAGTATCATCTCCAGGTGCGGACCGTTCTTGAAGCCTGCTTGCAATGGGCAGGCTGCCCCGTGAGCAGGCTGCTCTCTCGTGTGCCATGCAGGTGTTACTGTGAATTTCACAGAGCATTTCAGTGAATGCTCTATTTCTCAGTCTTAAAAACTGGAAACATCCTGATATCCAAGGGGATTGGGAACTGCTTGTTTTCACCTGAAAAAAAAAAAAAGCCTTTTGGCCATTATTTATGATCTCACTATATGTTACAGGTCAGTAAGGATTCAGCATAAACATAATGACATAAAATGAGCTTGCAGATAGTGGAGTGTGTGAAGTTTTGGGTCTGTACGTAAGGAAAGAAGGCAGGACCCTTTCTGTTGCTGCTGGTTTGTTTGTTTTAAATAATGGCCTTAAAGACCGCTGGGTAGTTTGTTTGCCAGTGACTGTCCATCTGTGTTTTTTAGGAAGCAGGGGGTTCAAGGAGGGTTCTAGTTGTGTGTAGCTTGGGCTGAAGAAAAGCTTTAATAACTCTAACTGCTACTAGGGCAGCTGTTTCTTCATTTAATCCAGTTGAGGTGAGCAAGGGATGTCAGGGCTGCTCATTGGAAATGTGATTTATCTGCTGTATCTTAGTCATTTACCCTCTCTTAATGTTGCACAGCTGGAAAATTTGTGCTGCTTTTAAGAATTAGAGCAGAGCTTTAGCAGTGAGGCTTATTTGATTTACATGTTCTTATTTCCCAACTACAGGTAAAATTCATTCATAACTTAAAATGATTCTCTGGTAACTGGTGTTGTGCCACTTTAACAACAACATTATTGCTCTTTCCTTAGGAAGAGATTGTTTGGGTTATTGGTTTCATGTCTCTGAGTTTCCAGGTTAACATGCTGAACTATAAGGGAATGCACCAAATGGTACAAAGTGGGAATTTTACAACTTTTTTCCTTTGGTGTCTCTCTCTATTCTTAAAGAAGTTAGAAAACCTAAAAGCAAACAACTGTTTAGAATTTTGCAAGAATGAAAAGCAGAAAAGTTTTATGAGAGCATTTATCCTTTCTCCTGCTTCTGCCCCTCCAAACTGTCTTCAGGCCCCTTTACACTGTTGAAGAACTGTTTTGCTCTCTTTCCAATCCTTGCTATGTTTTTCCTCTTCCACTTCCTTGACATATGAGCAAAACTACCCTAGTATTATGCAGCAAACAAACTGTTCATATGGTCTCTGATTTAAACTTAACCTTAGGTTGCTGTGAGTTATTTTTCTTGTTAAATAGCACGCAGAATCTCCATCTCAGATGAAAATTCGTCTTTGAAGATGCTCTTTAGAACTGCTGCAGCACAGAAACGCAGTCCCACAGAGCAGTGCAGGAGCTCTTAATGCCAGGCTGCACAAGTGCTTTTCAGATGCCTGAGCAGCATGGGCTGATATCACAGCAGATAAAGCCGGGATTTTTGCAAATTTCTAGGGAAAGTATAAGCCTTGATTAGGCAAAATAAATGGCAAAATGATCTAAGAATTTCCGCCTCTTCTTTATTTTTTTAACTATTAAAGTAAATAACAGCTCTGAATGGAGAGAAGTGGTACAATGCAGCTGTCAACTGGGTACTATTTTATTTAGGGAGGGCCAGTTGTCGAACTGGGTTCTTTCTACAGCTATGCTGATGTTGACTGGTGCACCAGTTCCCCTTTCTGAAGGCTGAAGATCAATCCTCTTCCTTGGTGATGTACAGATCACCGAGTCATGGCAGCACAGTCTTTTTAGTTTTTTTTTTTTTATTATTTTGCATAAGACTTCTTCTCTTTGAAACAACAGAATGCATACGAAAAAGGTCTGAAAAAGTAGCCAAATTGTAATAAATCCCAAAGACTCTACCCACAGAATTGAACTGGAAAGTATTAATAACTCAAATAAGGTTGGACTACTCCAGGTTGGCGATTAAATGGTTAACAAAGTGTTTTAAGTAACATAAATAGATGAAACAGTGGAAACTGGGTAAAAAGTTATTATTACTTCTCCCTCTGAAATTTGGGAAATGCTCTGAGAACTGCAGCATCAGGAAAGCATGGAAATGGGGAAAGAGTTGTTCACAGCCCAAAACCCTACAGGTTGTTTTCTTAGAGAAGATCAAACTAACATCCAAATCTCTTGGATGACATTTTGACTCTGGGCATTGACCCTGTCATTTTCCTTCTGCAGATCAAGGTATGGTAACTGTCTTCTCCTACAAGTTTGTGGCGACTGTTGATTTATTTTGCTGTTTCATTATAGCCTTTGAGAGAAGCCAGAAAAGGCTAGTATTGTGATGAGAGTGGTAAATCACAAAAGAAGAAAAATAATCAAAAAAGATTTAAACCAAGGAATACCTTGAGGTTTCTCAGTACAAATGTGTGTGGGCTTGTGGTGTTTGGTTTTGCTTTGTTTCATTTTGTGTGGTGTTTGAGCTGATTTTCAGTGACATCAGATTTTCTTGACAGTATGTTCTCCCAGCTGAGGAAGACTGTTTTCTTGCACTTGTTAAGAGTTTGTAGTATCATTTCCCACGTGTATCTTTGTGGTCTGCAAGAGCTAATGGGAGGTGGTGAATATTTTACTATATGTTAGTGGAACCAGTTCTACTAGTGTTACTTTGCAGGAGAAGAATAGTTTAAGGCTTCTCACACTACATAAGCCTTTATTTTTAAGCTCTTTAGATAAAGTGAGCATGCTCTATTATTACCTCTGCTTTTGCAGAAACCACGGATTTCTTTATTTGCTTAGAAATCATAGATCACATGAACTTTTATCTAGTGTAATACAACACTATTTCTTTATCTGAAATGCTAGCTACAGACAAGTTGAGAGAGTTGGAAAGGAAGCCTTGGATTGTCTCCATGAACTCATTCTTGCAGGTTTGCAAATATTTTACAGTGACTTTCCATTCACAAAACTAATATGGTTTCCCCGCCTGATGGCACTTTTGCCTAATGTGGTTCTGCTGCACGGTGGGAGACCAAACACATGTGCCCTGAGAAGCAGGCCCTGAGGGGTCTCCAGCACTGCTGGTTTTTGACCAGGTAAGTCCAGCAAGCTGGGGTCCTACAGTGATTTCCAAGCCACCCCCTTGCCTTTGCTTGGCTGCAGTAGCAGGCACAGAGCAGCTCCAGTGCTGCCTTCTGCCCGTCGGCTCGGCTTCTCTTCATGACGTAGTATGGAGAGCGCGAGGGAGAGCTTTAATATGGTGGGGACTAGCGCTGGGGCTGGACAGCAGCTTGGGTCATCTATCAAGAAGATATTAAAAACACTGCAAGGTCCTTTCAAAATAAAGCCAAATAAATTGCTAGTAAAACTTTACTTATACGTGTGGATCTATGCAGGAATTTATTTTGTCTATAACATTTTACATTAATATCCTTTTTTTAATATATTAAATGGCCAGATGCATTATGTACATTAATAAATTATGCACCCTGTAGGATTATAAAAGCTATTCAAGTGCAGCCCTCAGAAAAATTAAAGCACATCAATACTGCCTGTTTTGGGCTTCCTATACCGAAGTAGCACATGATTAGTTATGTATCAATGGCCCTCCAATACTAGTTCCACAAAGTGATTTTCAGCAAGAGAGCTCTAATGGTTCAAGAGATGCTGTCATCTAAAAATAAATCAGCCTTTTCCAAAGGGCCCACAGCAGCACATCATAATCAAAGTTGATTACATTTGCACCCTGCCTCAAATGGATGTTTCGGAGTGCACCAAATCACAGAGACCTAATGGTTCACACCTGGCAGATAGCTATTTGACATTTCACACTATTAATATAAGTGTTCCTGAGGTATGAGATTCATAATATCAGGCTCTACTATAGTGTATTAAAGAGCTATCTCAACTAAGGCACATCACCCCGTCCATTGACTTCTTTTAATATGAGTACCTTCTTCAGACATAGATCATAATAAAGATTTTGGTCTGACTTACTTTGTCTTCAGAGCGTTTGCCTCCTTATCAAGATCACAACGTAGCTTCTTATGTTTGCCCTTTTCTGTGCTGTCTTGGACTGTGTGACCTACTTTCTAGTTGTACAAGTCTTTAGACTAACAGCTCCATTCTTTCTGTTTATCCACATGCCCAGGCCTTATCTGAAACTTCCTAGGTGGTTTTCTCTTTCTTTCTTTTTTCTTTCTTTTTTTTTTCTTTCTTTTTTCGTTTAATGTGAGTAGTGAGATCTTGTCTTTTCTTTCTGTGCCAGTGATTCTTTCAGTAGACCTTGTCTCTACCTCTTCATTTGCCCTTTAGTTTTTCTTTTTCCTTCCTATTGCATGTTCCTTATGGACTTTTAAAAAGCAGATGGTAAACTGGCTTTTCTAACCACACGCCACATGTTTCAACCAGTCATGCTGAATGCTTCTGTCTTAAATGTAGAAACATGCACACATTTGGCTATACCTTAGGTTATTTAACTGCATAGTTTTCTTATGGTAAAGCATGATTTGTCCGTCTTTTAATTCTGCATAACATTTAAGACTTAGCTTTGAATAAAGTTTTGGAAAAAAAAAATTAGACATACCTTAATTAAGGCTGCATCAACCTTGCTCCAAATTCCTAAAATGGAATATTTTTTAATCTGAAGGCAGTTATAGTACTATAATCTATCTTTATTTTTCTTGTGTATTTAAACAAGAGGAAGAATGAGAGTATCATTTATATATAGCATCAATTACATACGGCATCAAGTCTCATATTGCATAGCATTTTGTGTTGGATAATTTCTCCCTCTCTTTCTTTTAAAATGCTTTGATCAACATTCTTCATATTTGCACTGAAAATACTGTTCCATTTTGGTCTTTAAAGCCAACATGAACCCACTCCACAGTACAAAATGTGGTTGCTCAGGGTATGAATTTCCTTGCAAAGTCAAGCATAGAATCATAAAGGTTGGAAGGGACCTGTAGAGATCATCTAGTCCAACCCCTGCTCCAGCAGGGACACTCAGAGCATGTGGCACAGGGTGGCACCCACGCAAGTTTGGAAGATCTCCGGAGAAGGAGATTCCACAGCCTCTCTGGGCAGCCTGTGCCAGGGCTCTTGCACCCTCACAGGAAAGAAATTTCTCCTTAATTTCCATCTAAGGATTTATAGTATTTATTCAAGATCTGTGGGACTGCATTTTTCACAGTGAGAATATTGTGGGACAGTAATGTTGCACATCTGTAGTCTTGATCTTGTCTTGATCAGAACTGTTGCAAAATTTTTATCTCATCCCTCATATTGGCTAGCAGCTACTGTGACAAAAGTCAATTGTTGTAATTTGAAGGTCTTAGATGATGAAGTTCATCTATGATGAGGCTCGGGTGTCTCAGCTTGCAATTGTTTGCAGACCAAACTCCCATTGCCATCCTAGAGGATTTTGCTGAGGAAGGCAGTGATTTGGCCCTGGATATTGGGGCTGTACACGCAGATTGGGAGCCCTGATTCCCCTGACATGCCATGGGCGAATGGTGTGATTGCAGGATGCTCTACACGATGCTAGCAGAACACTTGTCTCTTCATTGGCATTCAGCACTGTGTCCTGTTGGTGCATATTTGATTGACAGAGAGCATGCAAAGCCCTTCCACAGCTTCCGTCGGGAATAAACAACGGCCTGAGGCCAGATTCGTTGTCAGGATTCTTGAGTTTTAGCAACCAAGCAATTTATCATGTTCAGCCTGCACAGGTGACAGATCAAACAGGGCCGATACTATTGTACAAAAGCGCTGAGCATTTGCAAAAGGGCTTTTCTTTTTCTCCTTTTTTTTCCCCTCCTTCTCTCCTCCTTCCTCTTTCTTTCTCTTAAGCAGTTTCAGAGAAAGGTCTGATCAACAGCTACATTTCTGTCATATCACTGCTTATTTTTTGAAGTACCAGCATGCCCACGGTTCCTGCAGAGACCATGGGAGAGCGGAATATGCAGCACGGAGCTTGTAGAAATAAACAGCTGCTGGTGCAAAATCACTGAATTCCCCCACTGTCGCCAGGCTTGCGAGCAGCGGTCACTCTGAAGAGTAACCCATGGTGGGAAAAGCAGTCCTGGTACAGCCTTCCTTTCTATAAAGTATTTGTTAGATTCTGTAGCGAAAGAGCCCAGTCTAGGGCAAAATCGTGTCACCTATGGGGAAAGCTCTTCCAGGCTGTGCTGCAACACTGGTGCAAGTGCCGTGCATGACAAGAAGCTGGGGTTATAGTAAAACCCTCAGTGCTCAGAACGTACAGTACATACACACACAGGCACACAATATATATTGCATACAATACTGTTTATTTATTGAAACACTATTTAACTGAGTTATTTGATGGTAAAAGGAGGATACTTTTGAAATGGAACTACATGTACCAGCACTGAAAAGACTTATTGAAAACTCAATTGCTACAGGATAGGATTTACAGGATTCACCAAGTAATGAGAGAAAAAGAAATAATTCTAAGTTATATAATGCTATTTCTTTCACTGTGAGAATTTTACCAGGAAAAAATGTCATTTTTAGTAGCTGACATTACAAGCATGAAATAAAAGATAGAGTATTTCTTTAGGATGCCTCAGCTACTGAAAGAAAAAATATTCTTTTCCTTTGAAAAATATATAAAGAAAACTAGAATAGTATTTAAGGGAACATATGAATTAATGAAGCCTTTTTTTTCCTCAGAAAAACTTCTGGTATTGATATCAATAGAAAGAATGACTACTTAGCAAGTATTTTTTTTTAACAAAGATGGTTATCCTTTTAATATAAAAGGAATGAAGCAGTAAACTCCTAAAAAAGAAGTAAACAAACATTTGAAAGGGCATTCTTAATCATTTCTCTGAAATGCACTGTAGTTCTAAATGGACTTTGTACCTCTAGAAGAATAACGTAACTTACTGTTTTATTGCTTTAGTTGTTATCCATAATTCAGTCTCACAAAATATAATGCTCTTGAAATCTTCAGTTTTTCCTTGATTACAACAATTCCTTGTAGCCTTTTCATTCCTCAGTGCAGGCATCTGACATGATAGCAGAAATCCAGTGTGGAAAACGTTTATAATTGATATGTGACGTATTGAAAAAAGCAGATGGGATCTCTGGTCACTCTACTTGGTGCAAATTGAGATGTTCAAGTCTTGGAGTTTTATCAATAACATATGCAGAGTTTTCTGTAATCAAGCCTTTTCTTGGAGCAATTCTGTTCTCTAGAGTCTCTGTCTGATTCTTGTGATCTTCCCCCCTCCCCCCATTTATTATTTTTAGTAGACCAAATTTGGCAAATTTGAAACACGTCTTCACAGAATGACAGTGACATATTGATGGCATGACCTGAAAATATCACAAGTGAGTTACAAAAAGTGTATAGTTATCTAGTATATTGCCAGGTTTCAGTAAGCTAAATTCAAACTGAAATTCCCGGTCCCAAGAGCCCTTCCACAACATGTGGGAGGCTCACATTTACTGTATTATTGTATTAATGTGCGAAAATCAATTAGAAGAAAACTTGGACACAAGGAAAATATTCAAAATAGGTTTATTTGTTTGTTCTGTGAGAGTTGACTTGACAGTTCTTGATTTGGAGCTGTTTCATTAGAAAAGTACACTAAAATACTGGATTTTGACAGAGGAGACTTTTGTAAGTCTGGGGCATTCATAGTATATAACTATGAGACACAGGTTACAACAGAGATGGAAGCTTGAGAAAAGGTTTTCACTTTGCCTATGATAGAGATATGATGAATCTCTTCTTGCAAAAGTCTTTCTTGTGAAAGGAAGCAAAAATATGACCCTTTCTCATGGATCATTGTTATAAAACTTGCTTTCTTTCCTTGATAAGGAAACTTGCTTACTTTGACCCATGATTATTCAAGGCAATGGAAGATTCAAAAAAAAAGGAGGGTAATGAAAAGAGCATTACTAAATAATGATCTATATAAATGGATATAATTTATTCATTTTGGAAAAGCAGAACTAAGAGAAAGAAAATGTTGTTTTCCTGGTATAGGGTAAGTCAGTCCACCCACCCACAACCCTGGTAAAGTCTAGAGGAGTACCATACCTCTGATTTTATCAGATATTACTGTACTTTAAAAAAATGCAGTGAGTAGACTAATGATGAACAACAGAAAGGCAGGCCTTTTTTTTAATAAAAAAGGTTTGAGTCTTGTGATAAATTTCTGTAAAGGACATTGAGATATAAAACAAATCCTGTTTAAAATGGATTTGTTAATTTTATCCCTGCATGAAAACATTTAAGACCTGAAGAGGGATTTATAGTTTAATTTTAATATAGGCTATTCAGATAAAAGTTGGCTTTGCTTATATCCATTCACTCTATACTGCTTCTCTCAAGGTACTTAAATCTCTTATTTTGTATACATGCTGTTTTTGGATGTAGTCTTGGATCTGGTCCGAGGAGACCAGTTGCTATATAGGGCTCAGTGGGTGCTTTATTTGTTTGATGCTAAAAGCATTAGAATAAAGAAATATATTCACTCTGCTTGCATATCCCTAGTGCTTAAAGATACATATACAAACACACAATCATGTATTTAATATCGTTTTTGGTTGGTTTTATGCTTGTTACTTGAAATATCAGTAAGATATTTAGACTCAACTCAATATGTAATGAAAAACTGTCCCCACTCCCCTAGAGATTTAATTTAAATTACTCCCCTGTAATTTAAATTCAAATAGACTTAAGAATTTTTGAGCAGAAAAATTAATGTTAAAAATGCCACCGAATTTTTTTTTGCTTTATGGTCCTGTGTTAAAATATTCTCATCATTTGAGAGTTTAATTGCTTCAAGGCTGATTGATTGTATCCAGAGGTGTCTGACTTACACTGCAACTATTATGTTAACATTACTTTTTGCTTGTGCTATTGATTTGCCTTTTTTCAAATACATTTGTATTTGAAACTTATTAAGAAGTGTGAATGAGCAAACAGTACTAAGACAAGAGCTAGACTGACTCTTTTCTTTTCCTCTTTCCTTCTCTCCTTCTCCTTTGCAAACTGTAGAGTTTTGCAAGACTATTTTAGTCTATCCAGGAAGATTGATAACTTCTGCCCTGCTACTTTTTTACATTCAGGTCTTCTGCCTAAATAGATTTAGAGCTGGTAGTTCAATAACATAGAAAGAAAATATGTTAGACCTAAATTATTCTAAGAGGAGTAATTTAAAATTATCAAGTAGCTTCACTTGAGGTTTCAGCTCAAGTTAGGACTTGGTTCATATTATTTGCCTCACGTACCCAGTTTCTGGTGTAAACTAGACCTGAAGCAAATCCCACTGAGATTTGTGTGCTTTGTTAAAGCTCTGTAAGATCCAGGAATCTTGCTGTCATTCAGGGGTTGCTTGAAGCCACAACTCAGAGACCGCAGGAGACAACATCTGGGCTGGCACCTTCTCTCTGCCTTCAAAGAAAGAGTGAAGGTGACACCACATTCCTTCACTGAACCTTTGTGGCCTCAGCCAGTGATAAAGTCCTCTGCATTTTCAACTGAGATGTATATTTGTGTGTTGGGGAGCTCTTGTCCTCTTTCTTCTCTTTCCACTACCCTGCTCCATCACTAGTTTGATATTTGAATTAAGAGTCCGTTATTTTTTATGGAGAAATATGTTCTAGGTGTTTGTTTTGCTGTTTTTTTTTTAAATTATTATTATTGTTTTATTTTCAGGTCTTTTCCTCCTCTCCTTGTTTCAGAATGATTGCAGACTCCATCTCTTTCATTGGGTTGTTCAGACTTGCAGTAGACTTTCAAAATTTTTAAAAATATATATTTTTTAATGAATGTCATTTGTTTTTAGTTAAAAATCCTGTTAATAAAAAACACAAAGAGACACATAGTTTTAGGATCTAGAATCTGGACTGACTGGAGTGGTGTCTTCTCTGAGATAAAATACTGTGTCTTTAAATGAGCTTTTATATTCGTACCAAAAATAATTGTATGAAGATCAACTCGCCTAAACCAGAATTTCGTCACTTTATTGGTGTTGTAGTTTAATCCATAGAACCCAAGGATGTCTTTCAAATGAAAATGTCTTTCCTTATCAGTCTATGAGGACACAGTGATTCCTTATGTTGGAATGCTATATGTAGCATGGATCTTTATTTCTGATTAAGTCAGCTAACGGTCAATAGGAAAAATAATGAATTGTGCACATTTCTTACTGGGAATTCACTTAACATCTGAGCTCAAGTTTTCTTTAAAAACAGGAAAGTGAGTGGCCACAGTGCAGCACATTTCATTTTTTCTCTTTTTGGAAGAAGATGAAATTTCATTTTGTTAGTTCGTAAGTGGGTCTGAACCAGTCTCTAGATGTAAGAATTCAAGAGGTAGCAGCTGGCATACTGAAATATAACTTCTTGATTACAGCCTACTGTATAATAGCACCTCAATGAGATATAATTTATATTAAGATAGATTTATAGATTTGTCAGTTGTAGTTAAAAGATGGAACACAAATCTTCATTCTCAAGGCTGGACTCGGAGACCTTTAACTTTCATCAGCAGCCTGTAAATGCACCTGCTACTGCAATTTTAGCCTGTATGTGGGAAAAACATATGAAAGTGTGGAGGCTTATCGGGCAATCATGAGTTTTATAAGTTCAGGTGGTAGCTGCAAAACTATGTGTTAACAAAAGGGTTTGCCAGAGAAAAAAGGTATTTTTTTTTATTTAGAAAATGAATTACAGAAGTTTGTTTTTTTTTTCCCTTTGAAAGAATGACAAATATTTGAAAGAAAATGCTGACAGCTTCATATACTGAGGAAGAGAATTCTGTTTAGATAAAAGTAAAAAAAAACTAAGGCAGTGCTGCAGTTAGAGAAAAGTGAAGTAAAAGCTTTTGTGATCAGCTTGTGAAAAGATACACGCCATTTTATATAGTCTGTATGTTGTTTTCCTTTAACATCCTTGTATGCATATTAAACAGCATATCATAGATACAGAAATTCCCCTAATTTCCCTAATCCCTGGTTTATTTTACATATAATTTCCTTCTTGTGTAGCTGATGACAAATAAGGTCAAAGAAAATACCTGAGTAGATTTTTCAGGTCACTCAGTATAGAAAGGCCAGTCTTGCAGGTGGGACCTTTTGGAGTTGCTATCCTGGCATCCAATAACTGAGGAATAGCACTATGTATGGGTGCTGTGCAACTAAGTTTATCAAAAGATGTTAAGTGGTATTTTTAAGGATAAATATTACAATTATTATAATTATATCAAACAAACTAGTGTTTAGAGTCCCTGCTTAGAGTATACTCACCTGGCACTGTACCTCTTGAGTAAGGAATATTCCTCATCTTGAAAAATTTGCTGCCAAGAGTAGCATGCCTCCCTTTTCTTTTACTGTAAATACTTAAACATTTGCAAATACATACATGTGTGAAACAAAATAATCCATGGCTCTGGGTGTGCCAGTTTGGTTTGGTTTTTTTTTTTTGTTTTTGTTTTTTTTTTGAGAAACACTCATCTTTTTTTGCACTGCTATTCCTTCTCTGCTTGGATCCAGCATCTGCTTTTGGTTTGAAGGCATTTTACAGAAAATGCCACCATGTACCCAGACACCATAAACACCACATGCCTAGCAGAACAGATTTGTAATGAAAAATACACCAATATCCAATTCTACGACTTCAGTTTGCTCTGCCTGTACTTGCAAAAGGAGCATCTGCTCCTGATGGCTGTGCAGGGTTGTATTTCCCCTCTGGCTTTTCCAAAGGTGCAGGCGGCCTGGAGGACAATCATTTTATAGTTTAAGCGGTGTTTAAATTTAAGAGCTAAGACTTAAGAGTAAAATAGGTTATTTAATAACCATTTGAATGAGCACAGCACTAGAGCAAGGTGCATTGTGCACCCCAGTCTGTTTGGAAAATCCCATATTTGCAGTAAATGTAGTTGTACCAAGATGAAGAGCTGAATCTTTTCTCTAGACAGTGGTTAGGCTGGTTAGCTTAATTTTAACCATTCCTTAACTGAATGGGTATAAATCAAATCCATCCCTTTTCAAGTTTACAGTCCAATTTAATATTCTGCGTAAGAGTTCTTACAAGTGATTTTGCAGAAGATGAAGGGAAGTGGTATGTTGATTAAAAAAAAAAAGGAGAAAGAAATTCACTGTATAAAACTTATAAAAATAAGTGCTATCCAACCATAGTAGCTGCCTGGATCTTCAGGATATTTTAGAAACTGAATAAAATGTTACTGTTTCTCTGACAAGAAATAGGAAGACAGTAGTATTGGGTGCCTGAGAGTATTTTAAGTTAAGAATCTTATACTAGAAATTTTTCCTATTCCCACATTGCAGAATAAAAGAAAAAAAAAGAAAACTAACAGAAAGTGTGTTTTTTTTCCATCCTATATGTTTACAAAAATCACTAACAGTGATGTCATCAGAAGAATAATGCCAACAAATGGACTCTGCCTAACAGTTGCTCAACATATTGTGTCTATAATAACCCCTAGTGCCACATAAGTATGTGGAAAAAAAAACGAAGGAGTTGGGGAAACATCATTCTAATCGCAGTGTAATTAAATTCCATGGTAAGAATAGGGAAGAATGATAAATATACTAGGAAGTTGTTGCCAGAAAAATTACCGTAAGGCCTAAAACTCAGGATTGCAAATTCTATGGCACCATCCAACAGAGGATGGCATCTCTCTTGAGGATGCTCTGACCTATCTGTAATACCCCAGATGTGAAATTCCTGTTGACACACAGGTCTCTAATGGTCTTTGGAAATTCTCTGGGAAGTGATTCAAGCTCCATTTTAAAGGGGGAAGTAAATCCCCCTTTTAAATTATCAATCTCGCTTTCATAGAATCATAGAATCATAGAATGCCTAAGGTTGGAAGGGACCTCTAGAGGTCATCTAGTCCAACCCCCCTG
>JAUBNY010000216.1:157249-174012 GCA_032275445.1 Crypturellus soui
TATAGTCATTTCCTATCCTCACTTCCCCACTACCATACTCCCGCTGGACCCCATCTGACCTTGGCTGTGTGGTACTGATTGCCGTGTCTATGTGACGCTCCCTGTCACCTTTCTCGTCTAGTTTAAAGCCCTCCTAACCAGGTTGGCCAGCCTTTTGGCAAAGTAAAAAAGGTAAAGTAAAAAGAGGATGATCAACATGGTTAAGGCCTTAGAAACTGGATCCATGGTAGAAATATATAGGTGGTGAGTCCTTATGCTACCTGTGGTCATAGCATTACTAAATATAAGAAGCTAGAGCTGTTTGTCTTCCAGTACTGGGTTAAATGAGCTGTCATAGCAAGCTGTCTCTTCACGTTACGATTCATTGAAACATTAAAGCAAGATGGAATGAAACTTTGGGTTGAAGAGAAGCCTTAAAAGTCAAGGCCACTGTGGGCAGCAAACAGACCCGCTGGCAGCTGTGCGGTGGGCAGGGTAACCCTGCAAGGAGCTGGCGGTCCCGGCCCTCCAGCATCTCTGGAGCTGGCCGATAGACTTTGTTATATTTGAACTGCTAAAGTAGGACGTAGTGGGAATATCTCCCAGCTTTTCTCATAACTAAGGGCTTGCATTAGGACCCTGCTTGGATCAATGCGAGTAGTACATGCATCAATTTGAAGGGAGGGCAGGCTGGTGTAACGTATGTGCGTATTTGTTCCTAGTGCTCTGAGGGCCGTGTCTCTGATCCAAGAGCAGCTTTGGCATTGCTCAGCGGCTGTGTGAGTTCCTCCTTTGCACTGTATTTATTACTCTTTAATTAAACAGAGTCCAGAGTCAAGTAGTTCAGGAAGAAATCAAGTGAACAAAGCCCCATTAGTCTTTACATAATAAATGGCTTTCCTTGTGGATGACACAAATTACTAAATTTCTGAGCAGAACTGTATCATTCCATGCGTTATATTAATGTGTGCTTTTTTTGTGAAACAAAACTCTAAATCTCAGCCCCAGATTTTTTGGCCTATGCTATTCTTTTATTTTATACCTTTTTAATTGTTTTATCCTGTAGGTCATAACTTTGCATCCCCTGAAGACTGCTCATAGAAGTAGTAGTAAGGACGCACTTTAAAATGCATGAATAGCAAAGATCTCTTGAAATTTGATACATGGTTTATGTATAAAAATAAGGAATTATTACAAAAATACTCATCATAAAATCTACTCAGTAGACTTGGCAGAAGAAAGAGGGTTGTTATCTTGTGCTCTGTGCAAATCAATACAGCTGTGGATGGGAAGATGATGCAGAGGCTCCTGAATTCCTTGCACAAAGCTAATCAAGACTGCTCGTCTCATTCTCACCATCTAGACTGCATCCAGGTTTTCCTAACGCTCACCTTGACCTGATCCTGCCATGACGTCATGCAGGACACACGCAAATAACGACTCGTTTCTGGACACATCTGGTCGGGCGAATTGCGTGAATACTCTCTTGTTGGTTATTTTCAGAGCAACATGCACAAAGCTAAGAGGGATTAATGAGCAAGGCAATCTTTTCTACCAAGAAAGATATTCCACAGAGTAAATCGGTAATAAACAGTAATAAATTATTATTAGCTTTGGAGAAATCATTTGTAATAAAAGCACATTCCTTGAGGAAAACAAACATAGTGCCTTTTTATGCAGGACACACTTAAATAACTAATAATTTAACATGGCTTATAAATGGCAGTACTTACAGTCACCAGTTACATTTTTAAATAAAAAAGCAATCAATTTCTTTCCTAATACCCCCAAAATAATGAGAGGCCCCTTAAATGTTGTCAGAATGTTTTTAAGATGTACAATTTATCATGTGCATGAAAATGAAAATTGGTTTTATGAAATAGTGTAGACCGACATAAAGGACATATATTAACTTGTCTTCTGAAATATTGGCCATGTTATTATACTATGCATCTTTAGTACTTGACCTTACATGTCACCAATATAATACAACTTTTATGATATGCTTACTTGGAATGTGCCTTGCAACTCCTGCACTGCCAAGGTTATGTTAAAGAAAAGATACATTAAAACAATATCTCTGACACTATTAATAAAGCAAATCAATCATTCTGCTTCTTCCTGTTCCCTGGCCAACCGGTTCAAGATCAGCAGCTTCCAATAATTATTTCAGCAACTCTATTGATATGGTTGTTGCCCAGGAATTGTGCTGGCTGCTTTCCCCATAAAGCTCGCTGACAGCATTAGTGACGAAATGCTAGTTCTCGTCCACCTTTAATCAAGTATATTGGTGTAATGATTATTCAGAGGGCCTGGGATTCTGTTTTTGCTCTTGTTTTGTGATCTCTACGTATGCTCCACTAGTATTTACATTTTTAGACTCAGTCAGCTGCTTTGGCTTTTGTTTAAGATGCAGTCCTGGTAAATAGCTGCCAGGTATTTACCACCCGAAACCTAGAGTAAATGCCTTTTTTCAGTTGCTGTAATGAAGGGCAGGAAAACAGAAATAATCATCTCAAAGAGGTAAAATTACTTAACTTTAACAAAGGTTAGTATGAAAACTAATCTGAAACTCCGGGAATGGCTGTTACAAATTGAAGTCGGTTGCTTATTCCCCTGCTCAAATTGCATTGCAATAGTGGGCACAGTATGGAGGAGTCCTCTGTTGTCATTCAGTAGCAGCATAAACATGCTGGAAAATATATTGCTTCAGTTTGTAGTTATGTCCAGCAAGCTACCTGAAAAATAAACTTGGAAAAAATGTTCAGATGTTTATTCTTGACTTATTCCTACCATGTAGGAGACTGGTGTTGTGCATCACTGGGCTATTGCTCCACACGAAGAAGCAGCAGCGTATCAGAAAGCCATCAGCTGTGGATAGTGATTTCCTCCTGAACAGGCTAGAGCTAGAGGAAGTGTGCTGGCACTCGGCCTTGGCGGGTTCCTAGGCACTAAAATTTAAATAATATATTAGAAGCAGCATGCAAGCATGCTGAGCAAAGCCCAGTGGCATTGAGCAGCCTCAAGCTTCAGGCGTATCTTCAGTAGACTTTAGAGATTCATTAGTGTAAAACTAGAGTTATTACCAAAAAATCATCATTTGCAGCTGTCTTCCCTTGAAAACGTGCTGTGCTGCAAGGATGAGGTGACATTACAGAGCTGCTTTCAGGGATGCTGCTGAATGGGTCAGCTGGGGGATTGCAAGTGTTCAGTGCTAATAGCATCAAGAAGATGCCGGCAGAGTATAGTTAGAGAGTCTGTAAGAGACTGTAAACTTCGCGTGTCAGATAGTTATAGCAGTGTATTTTATAAATGTGTGTGTATGTGTGTACACATACTCCCACTCCTGGCGTTTACAAGAGGGAGTGCTGTATAACCTTGTGATGATTAATCCAAACCACACCTCCTGTCACCAGTTTTGTATGAGGCAGCTCTGTTGTCATTTGCCAGTCTTGTTTTTGGCAATTTATCTTAATTTGTTCTATCTGCTGATCTGTGAAGTTGCTGGTTTTGTCCTTATGTTGTGGGAATTCTTTGGGGGTCAGTCTTGTTTTCTTATGCCTCACTGCTGTTAAAACACAGTTTATTTAGGGGAGCTTGTTAGCAAATGCTTTCAATACACAGCCAAGAGGGACTCATTCTCTTCATGAGAGTTCCTATTTTTTTTTTTCTGGTTACTTTTCTCTGAATTGCAGCTTTAGGCAAGTAGGCTGAATGGTGATATCAGCAGATTACGTTCTTGTTATGTCAATGTTAATTGGGTGTTTGTCGGCTAGCAGAACTGGGCAATAAATTTTAACCAAACTGTAAGCTCACACAAAAGTGCAATCAAAATTTGAAATTAAAAAAAAATCATTAACAAATACCTTTTATCTGAGAAGGAAGTGCTGCCTTGAGTGCCACGTGCTGCCTCAGGTCCACAAGAGGGTAATTGTGTCCTGTAAAAGAGATAAATAAATGCCTGGAGGCTTCACCAGTGGTTTTCCAGATGTTTGCTTCATGAAAGGGGAGAGAGGACGAGGCAGAACACTATTCCATTTCCTCTGTTACTCAGTTAATATTAATGGTGTAAATGCTGGGAGCGTAGAGCAGAAGTCAGTTAGTAAAGCCTGCTTGCTGAGGGTGACTCTGACAATTAAATTAATTGCTGGTGCCTGGCTTGAAAGCGTGAACTTGGATTCAGAAGAAATCTTTTTCTGAAAAGAAATGCAGTTTCTCATCTACCAACACTTAGCCCTGGCAGGAAGAAAAAAAGAAAAGCAACCTGCCTTTAAAACCTCTTTAAAACCTTTAGAAACCTCTGCTTATCTCCAAGTTTTGCAAGTCTGTATGATCGTAAAATATTTTAAGCAAAATTTTCCATGCTCAGCTAGTACGAATGGGCTTACAGTTTCCCTAGCTGCTCCCCCCGGCGTGTGTGTTTGCACGGGGTGGAGCGGGGCTGTGCTCTTTCTTGTGTGAGTGATACCGGTGCTGGCAACCTGGTGAGCTAGTGGCCTTGTGCCAAAAAGCGGTAGATGGAATCCGTCTTCACAGGGTGCTCTTGGTCATTATCATGGTCGTGATAAAGTCAAGGGGAAGAGGTTGCCCACAATATCAACTAGCAGAAAGAAACTCACACCTTGCCTTGATGTTTAAACACTAGTTCCTTAAATCCTTAGCACTTTAATCCTGCAGCTCACCTGAAGCAGGTCCAACCAAGTGCATTCGGGTTTCTTCACTCATGAAGAGGGAAATAAAACATCTCCTGGCCTTTGATAGCAGCTTTCCCCTCTGACATCCCAGCCCTTTCTACACTTCTGAGTACCAAGATTTGTTTGTGCTGATGACAGCAAACCTGCCATTTTGCAGTTTATTCTGCATGGTTTACAGCTGTAATCCAGTAAAAGACTTAACTGTATCCAGATCCGCTGGATCCCAGCTTTATCTGGGCCACTCACTTTTCCTTTGGTGCCACTCAGAGGTCCTGTACGGTGTATTGGATCTAATCTTAATCCTGGACTAGTTTCAGCTGAACTGTTGGAAGATTTTCCAGGAAATGACATCAACTCCATTGCTCCTGAAATCAAGAGAGCGACAAATTACTATTTTTTATACAGCAGCACCAGTAGAGTCCGAAGCTGTGATGCACTTTTTCATTTAGAAAGGTTGCTTATGTGCCCATAAAAGCATCATTTTAAAAACACTGCCTTTGAAATTTTGATACATTTCCCCACTCTCTGATGGAGTCTTAAAACTGTAAAGAAAATTTCTTTAAAAGCATTTTAAATTACTCCTCATAGCACAAATAAATCTCTGTGCACCTTTCTGGTCTTACGCCTTGGGCACCGATTCAGCTTCTTTTCTCTCCTTAACTGAATTAAACAAGATGGGGCTGGTCCTTAAACGAAGATTCTAAGGGAAGGTGTGTCTGATAAAGAATTTCCTTAACTCAGGCCCCCTGCTTTTCCCTTAGCTACATTGTGGCACCAGAAATCTATGGACAGTCAGATTAACTTCAGTCACTTTCTTAAGCTGTATGACATGGGCACACAGTGACCTCCATGACAGCCGATCTTGCTGCCAGTAAAGTTACTAGGGGGGAAGTATATTATATATTATTGCCTCCAACCGTGTGACACCAGGCTTTTGAAGCAGGAGCTGCTGGCTGTGTGCAGGGGAAGTGCTTGGGGGCATCTTTGTTCTGTGGCCTTTTTCTGTTCCGAGGGCCCTGGAGCTGGTGGGCCTGGCACAACCCCCTGGAGCGGGGCCGGGGGACGCAGAGCAGCGGGGCCAGTGGAGCTTCAGCTGCCTCGGCCCTGTTCTCCTGCGCTCGGAGGTGCTCGGGCTCCATGTCCCCTGCGAGACACACTCGAAACCCTGATGCAGCACACTCAAAGCAAGATGCGAGCATGTCGTGAGCGATCCAAGGGAATGAACCCAAGGAGCCGGGCTTGCCAGGCACCTCTGAAAATCTTGTCTCCTACCGGAGGTACCACCAGAACTTGAGAAGGGCAGCTGAGCCCAGCACGGAGGTTTCGCAATAATTCACAAACATGTTGGGAAACACCAACGTGTCAGAAGTTGATAACACCTGAGCATTATTAAGCACAGAGTCTTTCACTCAAGTATAGCCTCCAGAATAGAGCAATTCTCAGAGAAGAAATCTAAATGACTTGCTCTGGTTTAAAAATCGGCTGAAGGAGATTATAGTTATCAATTCTCTGAGGAGAAATTAGTACAGTAACTGATATCTTTCACATTTAGTGTTCAGGCTGATAAAATATACTTTCCCTTCAATGTCTTTTTATTGTCCAGTAAAACATTTTTTAAAATAATCCTCTTAGAATAATTTTATTTTATAGTGTCTGGGCATGTCTTGTTGCCCTCACATGATTCTCACAGCCCATTTTGGCATTTACAGATGCGCTTTCACTTTCTTACCCTCACATTTTAGGATAACAGAAAATCTGCTCAGTTTGATAATGTCAATGAGCCATATAACAGTTCAGCAGGCACCAACTCAAATGATGCATAGCACAGTTACATAAATATTAAACATGCACCAAAGAAGCACCCAAATGGAAATAAGCAGGAGTTGTAGGGTAAAATAAGATAGATTGCCTTTCTCTGCAGTTTAAACACAGAAAGAAAAAAAAAGATTCATAAGCATTTAAAAGTAACTTATTTAAACCTACCTTGTGAGTGAAGTGTGTTTTACTTATCTTTCACAGCAGGTTGCAGCTCGTTGAACTGACCCAGGTTCTGAGGCTGGCTCAGCTGGCTGCAGAGGGCTGACCACAGCCCCACACCTCACAGATAATGAGGTTGGGATCTGGGACTGGCACCTTTTGTGAGAAAGAGTTCAAAATCTTTTAAAGTAACTCGTTGTCCTCTTACTGGTTGGCAGTATTTAGAGGTAAACTTTATGTAATGGTGGACAGGAAGGACCTGAATTAGAGGATCTGAATTATTCTGGAAAGGGTAAGAAGGAGAAAAATTGCAAAGGTATAGAATGAAGAGAGGTGAAAAAAAGTTTGAGTCAAATATGTCTATGTAAGTACATGAGTATGCTAGAAATCTAAAGAAACTTCTTTTCCTCCTAATTATGTAGAACATTTTAAAAATGTAGCCTGAGTGTGAGTTAGTAAGAATTTATGTGAGTGTAGTGAGGTCCTTATAAATGCATATATACCCTGAAACAGAAGCCCTCAAGAGTCTGAGCCTCCCCCTGTGTTTGGATATAATGCTGCTTCCAAGACTAGTCCACTGGCTTAAGTAAATAATCCTGAAATTCTATTGGCCTGGTGTCGTTTTGATGGTAGCTGGAAGAAAATAATAGGGCATCTTGCTGCTACTTCTCAAGCTGCTACTTCTAAAGCAAGCAGGGATCCCATGCCGCTCTAGCTCTCTTTTTAGAGGCACCATGAGCACTGAGCTGTCCTCTCCCTTGGAGGGGGAAGTCCGTTTGGGTCCCACCAGAGCAGAGTCCCTCAGGCTGCCTGAGGAGAGCCCATGTTTCGCATGGAGAGCCAACATTTTGAGAAGAAACATGCATATTCTTCACAAAAGCTCCTGTGAAGTCAGTACAGCTCCACTCGCAATTACACCACACCTGGCTTCATAGTCAGACCTAAGTGTGTTGAAAATCAGATCCTCTGTCTACTGATAACAGCAAGTAACAACATAATATTCAAGCTGAAAGAGCTACTCTTTGTCCAGAATTACAACAAATAAAATGATTTCTGGTTCTGATACTGATGTCTAAAATTAGTGTTCAATCAGAATTAAAATAGCCAACCTGATTAGCACAGCCATAATTTAATAGTGTCATAGATTTCCTGCCTGCCCCATTTGATCTAGAGTCTGTTTAGAGCAGCCTTTCTAAATCAGGTTTGTTTACTTTTGTGGGGGGAAACTCAAGAAAGGGTTTTGTTTTCCACCAATTTAATAGGGAGTGAAAGAAAGAAAACCTCAACCCCTTAAAAGCCTTTTTGAAGATGCCACAAAAAAAAGATTATATATAAAAAAAAGAAGAAATCCGTCTGTGGGTTACTATATCTGGTTTTGCAGATGCATTATGGCAAACGCTGCTTATCCAATTTGTTTCTCTTTCCTTGTGAGTATGCAAAATCTGATAGATGTTGGCAAGTGCCGCTTGCTAGTGCTGCCTGTTGTGGAAGTGGCTTTGCCGGGCTTTGTGTGGGGCCATTAAAGCTTTCCATACGCAAGGGCGCCTTCGCTGCTTCTTCCAAATCACTGAGTGTGTTTGATTGATTTCTCTTAACTATTTAATGGCTTTTTATATCTTCTGGCATATTTTCCACGAAGACAGGAGAGCAGTTTTTATACTCTTCTATAAAGCTAGACTACAGCGGAGAGGCCTGAAGTGTCACTCCTGCTCTGTCTAGAAACAGTGGATGAGTTAGTATAGAATAAGGAGCACCCTAAAACAACAGGGACACTAAAAATTGCACTAACCAAATACCAAGCTTATGGGTTGTATTTTGAGGGATAGTCTGCCTGATAAAATACAGACAAGGGGAAAAAATAAAAGTCATGCGTATATTAATTGCAAAAAATAAGACTTGTTGAGGAGCTAGTGTGCAAAATGAAAGACAGAAGAAAATCCAGTATTCTGGCTCCCTCAAAATTGATGGAAATTTTGCCAGTTAGCAACTGAGACCAAGAAGAAACCCCAGGTTTTTCAATGAGCTCCACTTAAAAGCCTGCTGTGGTTACGTAACCATGCCAGAAAGCCTCCCAAGCTCTCGGAAACCATCTGCTTTCTAGATATTAGATTTACAATTACAAGAAATACAGTTTCCTGGATTTGCTCTTTGAGCTCATTCCTGTTCTGAACCATGCATTTATCTTAAATTCTGAATCCAGCCATTTCTCTTTCCATAAACAGTGATGAGTAAAGATGAGGCAGACAGTCCTTGGTGCTGCCTGCTAAATACCTGCACCGTGTTCACTTAAAGCTCAGTCCTGTGTGCTGATGATAAGTTATTTTATGTTTCATACTTGTGTCTATGTTTAAATAAATAAATAAATATAAATTATAGATTTTTTTTTTCCCTCTAAGACTTAGTAGATTTTTATTTGTTTGTTGCAGTATGACTGTTTATAGATTGAATGAAGCCTTCCCTACACTGTCTTAAATACTTCCGCAGTCTGAAGTTTGCTCCTCTTTATTCTTCATGGCTCAGTTAGTTAACGGTTCTATATTCTCCATAAGATTCCTCATTCGCTAGAGGAAACATTGAGGAATTGACTGGTAGATTTTTTTTCTTCCTTGTTTGTAATTCACGACTAAAAAACTTGCATATGATAGTGTTTTTGGAGACCCAGAAATGTTGTTAAGATTGTTATTCTTTTGAAATATTAGTTGCAAGAAAAACCTGATGAAATACTGATTCTATTTTAACATTTTTCTTCAAAAATATTTTTTCACTTTTTACTTTAGCTCTCATTCTTGCTATAGCTTTTCTTTTCTGAAGTGCCAGCACAATTTTGTGGGAAAAGTAACTGGAAATAATAGAATGCTAAAGGGGTTTTACTGCTGTAGTTTGTGGTGTACCTGTTTAAATATTTCTTTCACTTCAAGGTGTGCTCTTGTTCTGCTATCACTGATCATCTTTGAGAGTGATGACACATGCAGTAAATCATCTTGCTTTAGTTTTATTCTTTTTAGATAAAATTAATAGCAAAGAACAGCTACTTTTGTCACTGCAGATAAAGTGAAACAAAACTTTGCTATTCATCCTTCATTTTCTCATAGGTTTGGACCTTAGATTTGGGATGAACTTTATAGGTTGAAGTTTTTCATTTTTTTTATAAGTTTTGCTCTTGAATTTATTTTTCAAATATTATGCCATAATAATGGATTATCACAACACTGTAGCTGTGAGGAGATACAGGGAGATTTGCCATGTGGTACCACTGAGAAGCAAGTGTGAATTATCTCTCTTTCTGCATCTGTTCTTATATAAAAGAAAAAAAAATCCATTAGATTGCTACTCCTTGTTTAATACAAGTGGTAGAAAACAATTTTCTTAACAATGGTAATGTGATATTGATAGATACATACATACATACATGCATAGATGGATTTAGAAATAGATTAAAAAAAAGCAAACCAACATCTACTTGGAAATAAATTAAAAGCAATCAATAATAAAACCAAAATCTTCACACTTTTTGGTTTTAATGATTACTAAGCATAGAAATCTAGAGTTCAAAATTTAACCTTTTGCTGAACGACTTGTTGTGGTTGTAAAGTTTATTAAGTCTGTTTATGCCTTAAATTTACAAGATAGATCTGTATAATTTAAGATAGCCTGGGGGTTAGGATGATGAATAAAACACAAAACATCTGTTAAACATTAAAAAGAATTTTTTTCTTTTATTACAATCAGTAGCCTTATTGCACAAATGAGTGCAACAGAACAAAGTGGCTCTAAGGGCATTATCACTAACATCCCAAGAATGTTCCAGCATCTGCCACACTCTGCTTTTCCCATGCGGATTTACTTGAAAGTTTCTAGCAGTACCTGAAGTCCTAAAAAACAAGATTTCAGAAGTTTTCTATGGGCAATTTCTATAAAAACTTAGAGAAATTCTTCACGAATCTATAAATAATGAGAAAAAAAAGTATTTTTTAAGGAACAAATAGGAACTTTAGTTCTGCCTACTTTACTCATCATCAAAGGAGTAGAAGTTTGCTTTTGGATCTTTATTTATGATATTGGGCTTGTGGACTTCTTGATGAGAATGATTTCTGGTGAATATTTGTAAGAAAAATTACTTTAGATCTCCAGGTTTTTGGAACTTCCTAAATAAGATCTCTGAAGGAATTTGGAGTCTTTCTTCAGAAGGTTAAATGACAATATGAAAATAGGAAGAAAAGTTAAAATGACCATCTCTAAATCATCAATAGAAGAAGATTAATTAAATGAAACATTTCAGTCAATTGGAATATAAAAAAGGAAGCTCTTGATTCTGCAGGAGAAGTGTTCTCTGCCTTGGCTCAGACCTGCAGTGACTTTATGTACGCTGTGTATGGGTTATGTTTTATTCTCAGGACCACATTTGTAATTTTTCTGCTTGCTAAAACCTTTCTTCAACTTGTAGAGATAGAGAATGGAGAAGAAAAAGAAAAAACAAGAGAGAGATGATAGCAATCAGAAAAGAATAAAACATAAGGAGTAGTTTACTTTTGATTTTAAAATTGCTGGTATTGAGAATTGTTCCTGGCAGAATCAATGATGATCTTAAGTAGACCTCTGCTTTTCCTATTTCACAAGCTCTTGGAAATTTCCTTGAGCTTATCCTTCCTACAGAAACTTAAAGAAATGAAAAAAAAAAAAATGTTCTAAAAGAAACAGCAACAAAAATGCAGCCGAAATAAGTTAGGTACTTAGAAGATAACCGCTTTCTCAGTTTAAGTACTGCATTTTAATGTTTCTTCACTGTTTTGAAACAAGAACATTCACAGTTGATGAGAATTTAAATTCAGCTGGATTTCCAGGGGGCTGTTTTGTTTTCCTTCTGTGCAATTCAATGAGTCATTGTAGGAGCACGGGGTTGACCTAATTTCAAACGAACTGGAAATCTGAAGCAGTCAAGATCCAAAGGGTATTTTATCTGTGACCACAAAGAAATAAATAAAATAAATAAATAAGATGGATTTTGCTTTTCTGGCTTTAGTCTTAATACCTTTTTTATTATTATTTTGAAAAAGTAACATGGAACCTTTGTTCTTCAGTGTTCAGTGTTCATCAGAAAGGGCTGTTGTGTTTAATGCAGCCAAGGCTGATTGATCACAAAGCTGACCTAGAAAGTGGGGTGGTATTTCAGAAAGTGCAATTAATGAGGGAGTATCACCAGGTCCTATAGTGGGAAGGGGGAGGTTGGCTGGGGTTGCTGCAGCATAGGGCCAGACTCACACCATACTTGCGGACTCCAGTGTGTCACAGTGATACCCAAGTGTTTAATGAGTTAATTTTGCTGCTGGAAGCCCCTTTCAGCAGTAAGGACTTTTCTGTGGATTTCTTTGAACTTCTGGACATCTCAGTTACCCTATACGAATCTCCAAACTCCTGGAGCTGGACTGCCCAGGCTAGTTGAGGTTTCTGTTTACTATGGCTCAGCACACATCGTCCTCTCTTTCTGGGTATTTGGTCCTGGGAAGGATTTAGGAATTGCTTTAGGAAAAAGCCTTCCCTTCCTGAAGCGGAGGATAAGATATTCCTGTTTCCTTGCAAGCAAGCCTAGCTAAAAGATAAAATATAAAATTGCTATTACCCTTCATTACCCTCTCCATCAGGAAAATGTAATTATTGGATTCAGGGGCAGGACCATAAAAGCTGTAGCAATATTATGGATGTAGTGTGGAATGTATGGTGGTATGGAATACTCCTTATTTTGGCACAGGAATCTTGTAAGTGAAGGAAAGCCTCTTAGGGAATGCTGTGTACTTGTAATGTTAATCCATATTTGACATAAAGAACAATTTTTTTTTGTTTGAATTTGCTGTTTTTTTACATGCAGAGAACTCTTCTTTCAAAATAATCAAGTGGAAAACAAAAGGAAACAACTCATTTTAAGTATTTTTTTTAAGTGTTCTCCTTTTAGTTGGCAGGGAGTAGCCTCTTGCTTCAAGCTGTTTCCCGATTCCATGCCATTATGCAAATAAAACTAGTGATAAATCACCAATACTATTTCTCAATCCATTTTCTGGAAAGGTGTTTAGTGCCCACAAGTGCTCAAAACACCCCCAGTGTCTCGTCGTGGTGACAAGGAGTGGGTCCGTTCAGCAAAGGCAACACTGGCAACAGGGTTGCAGCGAGGAAACTGCAGCATGCAGCAAGGGGGAGAATTGGCCTCACCAAGCTGCTTTTAAGGTCACAGAAATCTTGTTGTTCCTTAAGGATCGAAAGTAAATAGCTTCCCATTTTGAGCCTCAGCCCTAAGATAAATATTAACAGATGCATCTATTCACATGTGCCCTTCAGATACCTTATTTATAAGCCGCTTACTAAGGCGTACATCAAATGTCTCTTCAGGTTATTGGCAAGACAACCGCTGTTTACTCAGGTGGGAACCAGAACAGGTTATTTCATTTACTCATTAAGTTCAGCTTTCAGGTGTAGCCGCAGTGTGCAAGGAAATTAAAATAAACAGAAGATGTAGGGCCTGAGAATACAGCCTGCCTCTCCTAGCTTGGTCAGTGCAGAGTGTCATCCCTGTGCCTTTTTGGAATGACTCCTGCTCCAGGAGCCTTTGCAAGGTTGTGCTTGTGTCCCTAAATTATGAATGACATCCAGTGATGTGCAGCTTGGCACTGAAGCACAAAAATTGCTACTGAAATATTAAGTAGGAGGCAAATACACAGATCTCCGCCATCCGTGATGACCAGGGGCATTCCTGTCTCTGTAAGAACAGCTTGGGTTGAAGTTACTCTCTGTCCTGTCTGCTCGTTATGGATTTAAAATGCAATCAAACAAAACTATTTTAGCGGTCAACAACATGTTGTATGCATTATCAATGGAGAGGAAAACATCATTGCTCGCAGTCACTCAAAACTACACAGGAGATTTGAAATTCAGCCCAATATTTTAAAGCAATATTGAATTTAAATTTTGCAAAAAGCTGATTTCTTGCTCTTCCAATAGCTTCAAGAGCCAAAGTAACCTATATTCTATTTTAAAGACTAGGGGGAAGGACTTTAAATAGACAACACAAATACGAGCAGATTTTGGTTCCTGAATGTTTCAGTGAAGCTATACTATCGCTGAACTGAATTTCTGACTTTATCTGGAATTGATACTCTTACTTCCACCTATACTAATTGCTTCTCAGATTTTTTCTTTTCAATGTATGAAACATTGTGTTTCAATATACTAGAAAAGGTGTAGCTTAATGCTTGCTCATTTCTAAAACTGTTAAGAGAATACAGCCCTTCATATGTTAATGAATAAAAGGCTGAGATAAATCCATATAAAACCATAGCTAAGAAAAGTCTATAAGGAAACAGAAAGCAGCCTGACACTTCCAGAACTGATGCATTCTCAGAATTTAGTGACTCTAAGGACTGTAAGGACATGGAACACTTGTTCACCGATGACAGAAATGGTTAAATGACTAAAGAAGCAGGTTTGAGTCATGCAAAGCTGAAAGTCCAAATTGCACTTCTATTCATGCTATTTGTGCTGTAATGTTTTTCATCTCATCAAAGGAGATAAATTATTCTGTTCAAAAGACCCTGGAAAAGTAGCTCCCATTGATAAACCTCTCTGGTTTTCTTTTGTTTAAAAAGAGCCCTATGAAGAACATTGTCTCTAGAAAGTCAAGATAAGAACTAGGAGAGAAGTTACATCCCTCTATACAGGACTGATATACTGGAAAACTTTCTATGGAGACAGATTTTATAAGAAATGGTTTGGTCTTCATGTCTCTTAGAATAATGCAAGCTAAACATAAAATACAACCAGTTTGTCTCTATATTAACTATGACAACCTCAACACAAAAATGAAATGCTGGCTGGTCAGCAATCCTTTGGAAAACCTCCCGGTGGGTTGGCGTTAATCATGTTCAGAGCATATTTGCCATTTTTGTAAGCATTGCTGTGAATTCAAAACCTGAGTAAATGAAAATGGAAGGCTTCCCTGCAGAAAATCCTAATGCTCTCAATTAGGACATGCTGCAAAAAACAGACCCAGGAGAACAGTTATACATTCACATGGGGAAGTATATGCAAAATACTACCAAAGGAACTCGACTATATAATACAGAAGTGTCAAAACAATCTTGAAGAAATTATAGCTTTGGAATCACAGCTAAAAATAGCATGTGAATGGTGAAGAGTTAATCGTTTATGGAATAAAAGAGAGAGCGAGCAAGCTAAAATCCAATAGTAACAAAGGTGCAAGAAATTTTTTGCTGTCTTGGCCAAAATGAACAGAGAAATAGTAATGATAAGTACTCAGCTGATGGATTAATAAGCCTTAAAAAAGCCCAAAGTTGTTTCACTTCCAAAGGGAACCTCAGGGAGGGTATCTAGTGCAACAGCAGGTTGCACAGGGTCTTATTCAGTTGCATTTTGATTACTTCCAAGAATGGACCCCAAAACCTTTCTAGGAGAGCTGTTTCGGTGCTTAGCCCCTCATGCTGTGAAGCCTTCTCGCTTGTGCCCATTCGGGTTTACCTCACAGGCGGCTTGTCCCTCATTACGTGCTGATGCTGGCCCCATCTTGGCTAAAACTCCACTTATTTCGAAGAAAGAAAGAAAAAAAGGAAAATACGTGCTTTGTTTTATTTTTCTGTTATCCTCATGCTTTTATATGAATGTGCACATAGAACCAAGGAACAAACATTTGGTCTCTCTTGCACTCTGCCCTTTCTTCCTCCAGAGCATCCCTTATTTTTTCCAATTATGATTTTTATGTTCTACCCACGTTTATAATCTCTTGGGCTTTAATAATCTTCCCCTGCACATCCATGTTTTGGGGGTGGAGGAGAGGTTCACTTTTATTCAAATTATTACTTTTATTATTTTTTTTAATTACTATTTTTGCAAAATACCACTGGGACCTACAGGTCATAAATTTTATAGCCCTGATTTATGTATGTAGCGAGAGTCATTCACCCAGTGATGAACCAGCTTCAGCAGGTGCCCTTTATGAACAGGAGACAAGAATTCCTTCCTCGGAACTACAGGGTAAAAAGGCAATCTGCTTTATGTTTCCACTGTAAATCAAAGTGCGATCTGTAGTAAATACTCTCGCCCACCAAAATATTAGATGAAACATATTTCTGTAGTCATTAATTTTTTTTTATTCAAGCTATGTTACAGCTTCGATTACAGGGTTGGCAATCTATCTCTGCCTGTGTGACACAAATCAGGGCAAGAGCCTCCCGGATTATTTTCTAACTATTGTCTCTGCTTTTTTTTCTACTACTACTCGGTTCACTGTTAATGTGTCTTTTTGATCTTGCCAATAGTGTCACAGTAAAAGTTGCCTTTCTTGCTTCTATGGAAGTATTTGAAAACCTGTCAAAGTGCTGAGGTTTTCATTATACACTTTTCATCATTACTCTGTCGCACTGAACAAGTTTATTTCAAAGGCTTTACTAGAAAATGACAAGAAACATGACAATTTATTTCCTTGTCCCTTCATTAGATTAGAAATGCCATGAAAGATTTAGAATCCATTTATTTTTATTAAAAAGCATGATGCACTTTGCTTTACCAAAGAGAAGACAATAAAAGAATGGGAGAGATTAATTTGGAGTGTTACAGTGATTGAAGGGCTTTGAGTCTGAGACATTTGAGAAGAAAAATCTATATATTTGTTGTTTGCAAATATGGACCCTTTAATTATATTTTTTAAGATATAATTGCAGTGCAAAACATAAAATCACAGAGGAGGAAGAAAATACTTTCTATTTGATGCAGTAACTATAGTGTAGGCATTTCTTTGTAGTCATCCTTGGAAAATTCCATTTCCTTTTGCTCTGAATAACATTTTAATGTAGTATTTATCATCAGATTATTAAATATTATACATCTGGATGTCATCTATCTTGACTTCACCAAGGCTTTTGACACTGCCCCTCACAACATCCTCCTAGACAAGCTCTGGAGGTGTGGGACGGATGAGTGGACAGTGAGGTGGATTGGCAACTGGCTACATGGTAGAGCTCAGAGGGTGATAATCAGTGGTGCGGAGTCTAGTTGGAGGCCTGTGTTGAGCGGTGTCCCCCAGGGGTCAGTCCTTGGTCCAGTCCTGTTCAATTT
>JAUBNY010000216.1:186874-203933 GCA_032275445.1 Crypturellus soui
AGCTGATTTTTATACTTTTAAAAGAAAAAATATAAAATAAGCTGAACTTTTAAAGTAAGTTGTGATGTTTGTTAGATTTTGCCTTTGATAGAAGGGCAGCATAAAACTTCATTCAAACAGTTACATTCTTAGGGAGAGTCTGTGATGCCTTTTCCCCTCCCCACCGCCAAGTCCAATTCTTGTTTTGTGCCTAGCTTTAGTCTCAATTTCTGTACTGAATTATTATAAATACTGATGTGATCTAATGGCTAAGAATAACAGTTTGGTCTGAATCTATGAGATTCTGCAAAGCTACTGCAAAAAGTTTTGTGTAATTCCTTCATATCTCATTACTTGGGAGCAAGAAGCCTCAGAACCTCATCAGAAATGTCAGTAGCCCGAAAACAGTGATTTTATCTGTGGGAGAGGCCAGTATGAGCTCCCATATCTCTACTGTGTTGCTGCTGTTGCCTTTTAAGGTTGGGGTCTGTGCGAGTCTTGAACTTGGGTGATTTTTCTCTCTTTGGAAATATTCACATGAAACAAGAATTTTGTGATCAGAGAAGTGTTTTGTTTACACAGCTGATGGCCTTTGCTTCTGCCTACATGCAGTAGGAATATCAGCATCGGCACCTGTCAATGTTGGTCCTTCCCCTTTCAAAACAATTGCCAAACTCTTGCTCTTTCCCCTTTTGAAAGAGTTCTGCACATGCTGCTTGGGTGCAAGCTATGGGCACTGACCACTTGCAGGTGGGTTGCCTGTGCTTGTGTTGACCTGGCTGGGGCCATGGGGAAAAGGCAGAGCCAGGAAAACAGGGAAGAGCCTTCCCATGCCGGAGCCTGCTGTGCAGCCCCGGTGCTGCAAGGATCCGTCTCGCCTGAGTGCTCTGGATTCGGATCGGTAGGGAAAGGCTCCGTTCTGCAGCTGGTTGCTTGTCCAGCTGCCCTACAAAGAGGATGTTCTTGGAGATGCCTAACTGGCTGTGCTAGGATTTCTGGAGAACTCCCAAACTAGCACTAGCAATTTAATGCTGGGCTGGGAGGAAAGGGAAGAGCACTCTGAGCTGTCTTTTCCTTAAAGCAGAAGTGCTAAGCATAGCTTGTAATGCATTATATATTTTCTTCAACCAAGTCAAATAAGATTATTTTTATTTTCATAAATACTGTGCCAAAAGTGATGCAGCTGAATAGACAGGAATAAGCTCTAATGAAGACAAGGAATAAGTGCTTAAGCAAGGTGTGTATTATACAATAATAGCATTAAAAAGACAAACCACAGTAATCTGTAGTTGTAGCAGAATTTTTATTCAGAAAGTCTCACTTTTTAGCTTGAAAATGTCTAAATAAAAATAGATTAAAAGATAATGAACACTTATTAGCTATAGATAATGAACAAGTAAGAGAATTTAAAAAAAGCTTTTTCCCAGATGTAGCTAGTCTATTAGGGGTTCGTCATATGCTGGTAAGTTCCAGCTTCAGTGTTTCCTTCTTCCCAGGTTCACCTGAGGAGACATCCATGTACCATGTGAAACAGCAGGGAATTGAGATAGGCAATCCCACCAGACCACTTTTAACAGTTTTTTTTCTTCTTCCTTTTTTTTTCTTTTCCTCCCCATCTAATTTGGAAATCCTTTCTGCGCTGATCTTACATTTTGGATATTGGAAATCTTTCTTTTTGTTTTGAACATGTTCAGCGTGCATCTTACGGTTTATGTGTTAAGTTTATTTCCAGAAACAGCTTCTTCATCTTCAGATGACACAAATTGTTACTGAAAAATAGAGGACATTGTCCTGTATCTTAAGCAGTCTAGACCAACCTGTTCCTTGGAAGAGAAGCAAACTTTCATACATGGTTTTTAATTGTGTCCATTTGATCTGCTGAGAGTCTTTGAGACATGGATGCATCCTTCTGAGAGAGAGTGTAAGAAATCAAACTGTGGCAGTTAACAAGGGGGAAAAAAAAAACATTTTCTCTTGCATTCTTTCCCTACTATTTTGGTTTTTTCCATTGTTGGCAGGGATAGGAAGTTTTGCTGGGTCTCTTGTCTGACCTTGTGCGGGTTCCTATGCAGAGGAAACACTTTCTAAAATCAAATCAGATTGGAACACACATTCCTAACTTTCCTCCTAATATCTTGATTGAATAACTTTAATCTCTGGAGTAATCCATATAGGTTTCAATTTGAATTTTTGCTAAAGGCAAATTCCATAGGTCAATTTTGACTGAATTCTTCCAAAACACCCTTTTAATCAAACTTTTTTCTTGTTCTTCTCTTTGAAAGTGTCCTCTTTCTGAAACTAGCAGGTTTAAAACGTTAATGATCCCTTTCTTCTCAGATAAAAGGCCTTTTAACCTGTCAGAACAATATTCTTCAGAAAAACCAGGAGCTGACAAGAAATTAAGATTACAATCTTTTATAACTTTTCAATCTAGTGATAATTTAAATATTTCTCTTACTTTAGTGAGTATTGCCCATTAACTTGAGCATTGACAATGTCTATACGTATTAAAAAACTGTATGAGCAGACAGTCTACTGATCAGCAAACTAACTCAGCATTATTATTTAAGAAAAGAGGTTTTAATAAAAACCTATGATTCATTATGACTTAGTATATAAGAAAATTAAAATAAAATGCTTAGTTGGAACTACACTATCAAATCAACACTTCATTTCTATTCTTCTTACTTTTTTTAAATGAAAGCAAGTTAAATAATCCTAGGAAACACACTTCCAAAACAAAAAGAGACCTAGCTCATAATTCACACTGTCTTTGAAAAGGTTCAGGGCATTGAGAAAAACTTTTAAAACCCTGCTGCTGAGATTAGATTGGTAAGTGTTATATGTGTTTTATAGCCTTGTCATTGTTGCTTGTTCTTTGATGATGCATTACACTTGTAGAGCCAGGAGACATTTATTTTGAATGACAGTCTGAGATGTATCCTGGCTTCCCCACAAGGTGTTTTAGAGGGTTTTGAAAGCAAGTCAGATTTTTCTTAATGTTATATCTTGCTACCATTTTTAGTGGAGTCTTCCACAACATCCGTCCCATTCTCATTTTTGCTGTTCTCCTGGATAAGCGACAGCTATCCTATGTGGGTGAGAGAAGAGAGACTAGCAAGGCTGTGGGGGTGTCCGACGTCTGCGTCCTTGTGACGTCTGTGGAAATGCAGCCGTGGAGACGAGGCGTTAAGCTACTCATGCACTCTGTGAGCTGACTTGGGCCGTTTACTTGGGTTGGTTTTCCTCAGCCACTTATATCAGGATTGTTTATTTCTGCTTCCTGGACTTCCTCGTCTGGATTGCAGGTGGGATCTTCTCTATCACTCATCCCAGAGAAGTATAGGTAAGATTTCCAGAAAGCTTAGTGAAAAGTTATTCCTTCTTGGGTGCCGATGATACCTAACTGTACATGTCCATCTCCTCCTGGTAGCAGAGCCGAGGCAGGCTCAAGTGTTTTACCGGAGCCGCTGTTGGCCATGTTTTATACGTCTGCATTGCACAGTGCTGAGAGCTCTGCCCAGTACGAGAAGAATCGACCTTGGTATTTTTAATGCTAAAAGAAGTCAATGCTAATCAGAAAGGCAGCAAGTTCAATAGCCTGCATGACGATGGAATATTAAAACAGCTGTTCAGTCACTTTCTTCCTTTTTCCTCTTATTATCTGAAGAGTTAATATGATAAATTCAGAGAGAGTTTTCACAGTGACATTTAATTAAAGTGAAATTACCTATCATTGTTATGAGCTACACAAAAGCTATTATTTATGTTGATATTATTCTAATACGTTATTAGACTAGGTTTGCATTTGCATCAGTATGTTAGCATGACTTGAATTATTTCTGTGCTTCTTAACTAGAGCCAAATGCAAGCTGCACTATTAAATACTTAGAGGAAAAGATATTTTACTCTCGGAAAAGGCAGGGACAATGTTCAGAGAGGGCTTTCTCTTTTTTGCTCTGTTCCTCATTAATGTTCCACTGATAGAGCTGCTCATCACAGAAGGCAGTAGGATGGTTGCAGGACTCATCAGTAGAATTTTTATCATGTGAGCTAGTAAGATTAATTCCCCATGCATTGGAGGGAAAGATAATCTGTTAATGTAGCAAGCCTTTTGTATATTAATAGTTTCTCTGTAAACTATTAAAGTATAATTCTACAGTGTAAGATCATTTAGGAAATGGCATTTATTAAATGCAGAGCACTTTTTCCTTTACAACAATGTGAATAGCTGAATAAAAGGTAGGTAGTGAAGAAGTTATGAATACAATTGTCTTGAGTTTTTCAAAGAAGGGAATAACCTGATGGGCTTTCTGACTCCTTGTTGTGTAAGTCAGGGCAGATATTGGGATCGGGTTGCTGGCTGGTGTCACTCAGAGTGGGTTGTCAGGTGTACTGATGCCAAAGCAGCTCCATGGTGTCCTGCCACCTCCTGCCTGGCTCCCACTGGAGAGAGGGAACCTCCCACTGTACCCAATCCAGTCAACTCGCAGAGAATGCCAGGAAGGCTCTTAGCTCCTCATGGTGATCTGGGCAACCTCATTTTTCCAAGGAGAGAGAATGCTAGCAAAAGTGTTTGCTAGTGTTTATGCTAGCAAAAGCATGCTGCTTAGACCATCTTCTAGGTTTTCTTGCATCCCCACATTTGGGGGAAAGAACTTTGGCCACCTGGGCATTAGGATGCATGCATTAGGACCTAGGCATGGGTCCTGCTTCATAAGCAAGCTGGGAGCCAAGCATGACAGCAAGGGGCAGTGACCTCACCTGTGGGAGATAGGCCCATGGAGCAGGTGATGGCAACCAAGTTCAGCCAAGAGCCCAGGTAGACAGATAAGTCCATAAGTTTTGGGTCAGGATTGCAGTCAAGCCAAGGAATCAAAACAAGACAGATTTCTTTTTTTTTTTTTCCTCATTGCTGGATAAGTAATTTACATGTTGCGAATGGTGTGACCGCTGGTTAGCCTATGATGAAAGTAAACTAATTTCAGGCAGGTTGTTGGACAGAGAATGGAAGGAGTGAGTGGGAGAAATGGCATGTGCTTGGCCCTCTGGCCTTGACGGGTAAGAGCTCCAGGCCACGGAGGAGCCCTTCTCCTGCACAAGAAATGATAATGCTCAGAGTTATAAAATATTATGAGTTATAGCTCAGAGCTATAAAATGGCTCTTCTGCACTAACAAATCAAGGTAAATAGAAAACTCTCAGTTCTTATTCAATAGGAGATTGACAAAAACAAGCAACAATTTTCCCACAGTTCCAGTTGACGTAAAGACAAAAAAGGATGTTCAGAGGATGCAATAATGACACAGCTTTCTTGTGTCAGTGTTGTGTGAGACTAATTTGTGTGATTCCGGCAAAATATGGCAGTCAAATACAGCAATCAAATACGGCAGTGCTGTATGGCTTAATGACAACATCAATCCCCTTAGATCATTGTTATACCAATGTATTTTGACTTTAATTTGGAATTTAATTTGGAATAAGGAAAGGGATTAATTAACGAAAAACAGTTATTTCTGCTGCATCTTCAGTTACTGCAGTAACAAGATGAAAGTACTATTTAAATCCTATAATACTCAATTGAAAGATTAAATAGGACTGGAATCATACAAGTCAAGAATCTTTGAGGTCTGTGTTGAAAGAGAAAATGTTGGAGTACTTGGTTGGCATGGGTGTGAAATTCCAGGTGCATCTCCTTCAGGAAACCAAGCCCTATCTCAGCTTGACTCCTGCAATGTTTTTCACTGTTGAGCACCTCAACAAAAAGCAAGAGTGAATGATTAACTGCATGGACCAGAGGCAGGAAAATTCATCTTTAGGTTGAAGGAGGTGTAGTTTAGAGCTATGGAGGGCAAGTTAGTGTTCTGTAATATAAGAAACAAAAGGTGACCTATACACAGAAGGTGTATAGGTCAACTTTGCAACTCTTATAGAAGTTACTGCTGAGCTGTCTTGGCTTCAAATACTAACCAAAAGCGCAGATCAATTGGTGATTATATGCTTTAAGTAAGTGCAGGGAAAGACAAGGCAAAAAAGTAAGGATGTTTAAACTGTATATTCTTGATAATAATACATTAAGATAGCCTGCAGGAAGTTCAAGCTGAAATTGCCTGTTGCCTAAATGCTTACTTAAAACCAAGCAGCTGTTTAGTAAGTGGTATGTGTGGAAAGCCAAAAAAAGTAGAGCCAAATTATGATTTAAAAGCTTCTTAATAGAAAAGGTCATTTTTATTCATATAAAGTTTTCTTCCGTAGCCACATTTATTAGCATTTTGGTAGTGTACTTATATTTAACTTTGTTTTTCTTAAGTTTGAAACCACAGTATTTGCAAACTAGGTAGCACTACCTGGATTCAGTAATGCAGCATTTATATTCTACAGCTGTTCATGTAAATACCATTTTTTTCAAGGCAACGTTATGAATATTTAACATAACTTTAAAGTAGTAGTAAGGCGTTTTCCCTCAGGAAGGCAACCTTTATTGTTAATGCACTGCTTTTTAAAAATGTTTGGTTCAAAACTATTTCAATTATATATTCCTTCCTTTAGCAAGCTTGTTTCTATTCTAAAACTCTTTAATTATAAGACTGTGAATGTTGTGACACTTAGTGTTGTCTTTATCTCAGTTGTTTTAATACTATCCTCTCTGAATTGGGGATCCTTGAAGACAATCTGAAAGCTTCTCTTGGTGTCGAGTAGAGAGCTATTTGCTTAGCTGGCAGCGATGCACAGAATGGTTGAGTATTGGAGCATTTTTACTGGTCTCTTATTTGCAACTCTGGTAGAGTCAACCTTTTAACATGCGTTTAACAGATGTTAACATGTCAAACAGATGTTCTCAATATTTAATGTAAGGATACGTGTGAAAGCTGTACAGATGGATGGCAGCTTGGAAATATACAGCAGATAGAGCTTCAGATGGCTCTCCTTGGCTAAAGCTGTAAACAGTGCCTGAGATCAGCCGAGTGCAGTGTTTTCCACGATGCTTTTTCAGTGCTTGCGCGCGATCAAACGCTGCTGGTGCCAGAAGGCAAATCGTGGCTTCTGCTGCGGGGCTGCAGCAGGTGAGTTTCAGCTGATATGTTTAACTTCCTAACCTTTGCATAAATATTTCTTGTATAAACAGATGTTTTTCTCTGTGTATTTATTTCTTTGTGTATCTGCTTTGGGAGAGTATTCTACTTCAGTCTTTTAATGTGTCCTAAGCACAAAAGATACAGCAGTGTACTGTGGACATGTTGTATGTTTTGAAGAGTATATAACCCTCATAATATACTTTACAGTATATACAGACTGTCCATCTTAAAGTCAAAGAATTGACCAGCAAAGATATCTTCTAATGTGCTCATGCCACGTAGGAATTAGGTGGGACAGGAACAGAGATGATGCCTCGCTGTGCCTGCTCTCCAGCTGCTAGTCTTCACTGCAGATACCTGGTGAAGCCAGGGATGAGCTTGCATCAAGGAATACTTCAGTGCCCAGAAGACTCAGGACTCGAGGACAGTGATCAGAGAGGAAAGCTTCATTGGAGTTATAGTAACAAAGCAAGGTATTTTTCTGTCAGCTGAATATATTTTTCAAATGTGACCTGGACAGGGACTTGGGCTTTGTTATTCCTGACCTTTGAGAAACAATCTACTTGCTTCAGTAGCATGTTAAGTTTAGTTTATTGTTGCAGCCTGAAGATGTTATGAAGAAAATTTAGGCAAAATCATGTTCAATTTCAAGTATATTCCACTGAGTCCTGAAAAATCTCTGTAATGAAAAATACTGTTTGCAGTAAACTGTGAATGTTTCAATAGCTGCCTAGCAGAGTAAAATCAAGAGTTATCAAAAAGTTATCCTGAGACTGAATATATATGCCCTGCAGTTGTCCAGCCTTTACTGTTTCCATATCAATTGTCTGGTCTGTTTATGAAAGGAAGCCGGCTGGAAGCCGGAAGCATGTGGGCTGATGTATTGTCCTCTCTGAAGGGTTTTGTTGGGAGTCTTTTGGTCCTGAAAATAGGACTGATGTTCCCCAAAAGAGGTATTGCCATTCCTGCCTAAGTGTAAGTTCAACAAAAGAGGAAAGACAAAGGAGAAAGTGGTGGTTGAAAAAGAATACGAATTTATTTAAGATGGAGACCTGGGTGGAAAAGACTCTGTCCTAGACCTATCCTCAACTTGTATGTAAAGGAGAAGCCTGGTGTTTTTTTTTTTCATGAGGGGGAAAAGAGAATCAGAACTTCTTGGTAGTTGCCCTGTGGTGCTCTTAACGTGGGCACAATATGTTTTATTTTGAGTTGGCCGAAGGCCTGCGGCTCCCAGCGGGTTTGGAGGGCAGAGGCAGGTGCAAGGGTGAGACAGGCGGCCATGACGCCGAGGGGAGGCTTTGCCTCTGCAGGGCAGCAGCCTGCCGGCAGCCAGGGCTTGCAGGAGGTCCCATAACCCATATTTTTGCACTTAACAGCTCAACTATTCAAGATACGAGCTTGGAATCATTTCTCTGTGATGCCTCTTTCCCAAGCAGATTATACTTCAATTGAAAAGCCCTCAATATATCTTCCTGTCCAGGACTAAAAATATATTTCTTCAAAAACCTGTTGAGAGTATGGAAGTGTTTCTGAGAGCTTTGGAGTATCTATTTACTTGCAAGTCCAGAGTCTTGGTAAGGCTGAGCCAGCACCGCTGCTTCCGCAGCAGCCCTTGCAGGGAATCGCTTTCCCGAGGAGTCCCAGCCTGCCCGTACCACATCCTTGCTGTAATGCGGCTCGGCCTATGGCACCTCTTCTTGTTTCCAGTAGCAGGATCCACACACTTCCAGGCACGGCCGTGCAGCAGGGTGTATCCTGGGTGCTGCCGGCTCTGACTTCGTGGCTTGCTTGTACTCCTACTCCTCCTACTGCAGAGCTTGTTTGCTAAATACCTGGCCCTTTGCCATGAGGAGCTTGAGATGGCCCGAATGCTGTCCCTTGCGGATGAGTGGGAATGCTGTCTGCCCTCCGAGGAGCAACCAGCTGTTGCAGAGGAGGCAGTTTGGAGCTATCTGATAGGAAACACCAAGCACGCAAAGATGAATTTAGGCAACTGGGGAGATAGCTAAAAATATCTGATTTAGTACTGTGTATGGCACTGTACACGACCATGTAAGTCGTATTTCTACTCAAGGCACAAAATCTCTAGAGTTTATTTTATATATATAAATATTTATGTATATTACATATACATACATACATGTGTGTTTGTGTGCGTATATACAGGATGTTTTGTGGAGTCTTTGAGGACAGATTTAAGGAAGCAAGTTTTACTGCAGATTCTCGTAGCCCAGAGTTTGCTTTTCGAGGGGATACCAGTAATGCATCTCAGATGCCCAGTTTCACATATAATAAACCTGACTCACGGGGTCGAAATTGGACACTCCAAAAATGGATCTTTAAAACTGAAGTTGGGTGGGTTTCAGGGCTGTGTGGCCAGCACCCCCTGGGGAACCCTGTGTGTCCCGGGGGGCTGTTGTCCCCCTGCTCGTGGCCGGGGTCGCTCGTGGCACAGGGCTGCCGGGGCAGGGGGCTGCGGCAGGGAGCCTGGGCACAAGAGGGAGGCCCAATAAGTGGGCCATGGGGTGAAGAGCGTCAGTAGCAGCTGATCATTTCGAGGCTGCGGGAGCTCGGAGGAGGAAGCACAACCCAGGGCTGAGTGGTTAGTGTAAGGCTAATGGAAGGCTAATTATTGGGGTAAACTTGTTTGTGCCTGTTGAGTTCCACTGAGGTGCAAAGCTGGCATGAGCCCTGCTGCAGGGAGAAGCAGCACATTGATAAAAACCCTGTTCTTGGGCAAAATCAATAGAAACACTGGGACATAGTGGCAGTATTTATAGCAAGAACTGGGGGAAGACGATGAAAAGCCTCCTGACAGCTGGCTCGGGCTTTTGTTTTCCTTGATAACCTTGGCAGTGGATGTGTTTTTCAGTCTGCACTTGCTGATTCCCCTGGAAGCACCAGCTAATAGTGAAAAATAATTGGGATAAAACTATAGGCAGAAAAAAAGCCGATACCGAAATCCATTTTAGACTAAAAAGCATATGCCATCCAAAGTGATTTCATTTTAGTCATCTGATTGATTTTTCTTCCCAGAATATAATAAAGAAGTGGAAATTGTTTTAATTATGGAAGAAAGCTCATTGAAGTACGAAGGCGTAAATAAAATTGCTTTTGGCAGTGCAAAGTTTGTTTCTTCTCTTAGCATCACTTCTTGTGCAAGCACACCTTAATGTGCACAGTTCTTACTGCTTTTTAACAAAAGCAACGTGAGACAGAAAGGAACTTTCGATGCCTATACATGGCATTTGTAAGTATAATAACTCTGTGGTACCTATGTATGCTTTAAAGATATGCACAAGTATAAATGCTGGATTGGTTCTGGATTTAAAAAACAAACAAACAAAAAACACACTAATATAGAGAAGAAAGGAAGCAAAGGAAAACTTTCTTTGGGAAGGGTTGATTATTTATAGTTTGGCTGAAGCTAAGTAAGATGAGGATATTTTGAGGAAGACATCTCTCCCTTCCTGTCTGGAGCCTTTTTTGTAGTTCTAGTCTTACCCAGTAACATCTTCCTGGGTGAGCAGAGAAATATTTAACTTTGCCTTCTTATGCATTAATTTACTTATCATTGTTCCAGAAGTGTTAATCAAAACATGGCATTACCTAGATGGCTACAGAGCCAGCTAATTACAAATCTAACAAGCATCAGATGGTTTTCACAAGTTCTGCTAAACACTCGGAAATAGTGTGGAGTAAGAAACTTGCCTGTGGTCTTATGCAAAAAATGAACTTCTTATTCAGTTGATTATATTTGTGCTCCCTCTCCTGAAAGGAATTATGAGCCACAAGCATCAGGTTTCAGGCACAGTGAATTACTGCAATGTTGAAGATTTTTATTTTTCCTCCCATTGTCTTAAAATACGGCTGCTATTACTACATAGAAACTACTGGCTTTGGGTTGTTTGTCTTCTCTGTTGTGTTCTCTCTCCATTCGGGTCCTCCAGAAAATCAGGTTTGTGATGAATATGCTGCTCACACTCGGGTGAAATGCAGTGATAGCAAATTCATTCCAGCATCTCTCCGGCTGTGTAGGAATAGCCACATGGAGCAGAAATGCCATGTGCCTCTTGGTGCTTTCATTTCTATTATTAATGGAGAACATTCAATATTTGATAAGCCATTTATAATGTCTTGCATGTATCCCTGACACAGCACAGCTGATACAGGAGTTGTGAACATGGGCAGCATCATGTACAAATCACATCTTTGTCACAGAAGCTGAAGCTACATAAATTGAGGGGTGATGGAGAATAGACAGCTCTGCTAGTACCAATAGCGAGATGTTAGTTGACCACGCACCTTCTGACTGGAACAGCCTGAGTCCAGAATATAATCAAATGAATTTTCAATTTGCCAGCTTCCAAATTTATTCATTTATTCTCTGGGGAGTATTGCTGACGTGGTCTATTTTTGGGAATGAGGTAAAAATCCTGAGGGAAATTTAAACAGCAGATGCTTTATACAATATAAGCATGCAAACAATAAAATGGAAAATAGTATGCCAATTTTAAGTATTTCATGTGATTTAATTGCATATGACAGAAGCTATTTATTAGTCCTGACGACTGAAATGATTTTTGCACATAATATGTGTCTGCAGTTCTGCACACATAAAAATTTCTGCATTTTGCTTCGCTTCTGTTCTGTAATCAACAACAGTGGGAATGGAGGGATTAACTTTCTGTTCCTCTGTAGCCCTTGATTTCTGAGCTAAGACTGTCAAGGGATGTTGTCTAGCGCCAATTACGATGATGATCTTTGTGCTGGCAACATCTGCCCAATAGAAAAAGGGATGAGATGGTCCAACTTTGGACCAACTAACAGTTGTGAAATAATGATTTACCATCTGCATTTTAGGACAACTTTGACGGGTAGGCTGCTAGTATAAAGTAAAATACACTTTCACAAATCTCCGGAGCCATCTGTTTCTTTTACAGTATAACTGGTTTGTAGTCACAGTAGAAATGTTTTATGTTATGTTATGAGGTGTGACCAGATCACAGATGCATTTTTTTTTACATGCGTTTACCTTGTAGGCAACATAATTAGAATAATCCTGGGCAGGGAAAGTGAGAGCATGAACAGTAGCCTGTATTTCTGCAGAGCCACACTGATGTGGATGTATCTGAGGAAACTTGGAGAATAATCTGTGCCCGAGTCAGGGACTGGGTCTTTCTTACTATAATAATCTTGTTACAGTGGTGCCTGAGAGGTAAGCCAAAGCTTAAACTAAAACGAAACAAAAAAGCTTTTCTGTAAGTTGGTCCTCATACATGTAATATGGAGTCTATTGGCATGGCCTTTGCTTACCAGGTATCAACGAGGTTGCAAATAGGCCATGGGTTTAGAAGCGCAGTTGTGGTGCCTGCATCGATGGCACTAGGGAAATTTCGGAAATGTATGTGTTCTTCATCAGGGTTGAGTGTCTCCTTTTGAAGTTTAAAATACCATATGAGAAAGGCAGATTAAAAACCTGTTATTCGCTGTGACTGAATAGAAGATAGGGACAACACATGCTTGTTTCTCTGAGCTGGGCCATCTCACTGCTTAAATATTTTGTTCCTGGAATATTTACTGTATGCATCCTGCAAATACAGTGATTCTTACCACACTAGAAGAACCAGAGAATTTTATTGTTAAAAGACTGATTCCTAGACCAACATCTGTATTACCAAGCAGGAAAAAGCAAAACGATCTCGCTAGAAAACTTTAATATCCTTGCTGAGGCCAGCTCATGTAAGATAGTGAGGATGAAGACAAAACAAGTAAAAACCCAAATCCCTCCCCAAAAGTCAGGAAAAAAAACTGTTATTACAAAATTTGGAAGCATAAAAGAGAGAGATAGAAAGGAATTATCATTAGATACAAACATAATAGTGCTAATTTTGGAACATAAACTAAAGAGAGAAGCTGTAATAATATAAAAAAAGATTAAAAAAAAATGTAAGTTGCATAATGCGAACTCTTCCCCCTATATGCCCTGAGAAGCTAGTTTGGCAATGTCGACACCACTCAAAGGTAAGCATAAAAAACTGTTTGGGACTGAAACTGAAAAGACTGGGAAAGGTTTACTCCTCACTAATCACTGTCTCTTCGTGTATTAAATTACAAGAGAGACTACACACACACTGCTAAATAGCGTTGGTTCTTGAATTATGAGGCGTTTTGTTCTTTTCACCCAAGGGACGTCCTGAACTTACTGCTTAGCTCATTTTTTCTTTCATAGTGTGGATCCTCTGCTATAGTGGCAATCCAGCAACCACCATGCTAAGAAATTAGATTTTTAATTGGTGACCCTGTGAGAAATCTTAGGAGGTGAAATGTAAAAATTCTCTGAATATTTAAGGCCTTTTTTTGGTGTCTCCTATCTCTCTTCCTTTTTTTTTTCCCCTCTCCTAAGGGACAAGATAATCCAGCCAACCCCTTTTTAATAGGACTTTTTATCATCAAATAGACAGGGAATAAGTCTTTGTTATTATTACTTAATAAAAGGGAGAATTATCTTAGAAATTCCCTGACCATGGAATTCCATTCAATATGGCCTGGTGTCACAATGTCACTATGGTTTCTGCTAAAGATATGTACAGGTCCAGACTGATTTGAAGGGAAATTGTGATATTTTCTTCTTTTCATGTTAAATTTGACTGATGAATGGCCCAAGAAACATTTGCCTCCATCTAGCATTTAAAATGATAATGCTGAATCTGACTTCATTGTGATAATTCACTAAGTTTATTCAGTTATTTATATCAGGCAAGAGGCATGAAAAGTTGAGATTATTATAGCTTGGAACGACACAGAAAAGTCATTAAATTCTCTCTAAACCTAAGGCTAAAAAAACTGTTAGGGCAAGTGCTTAGGTGGTTTTGGTAGTTCTAACTCTTACATACGCAGAGTTAAAGTACAACAAACTGCTTCCTCTTCTGAGTAAATCTATTTAGCAGATGGATTGTAACATTCTCCTTACTATGGAATCATGAATACATCTAACGGTAGCTATAAGTTCACAAGAAATGTGAACAAGATCTTGACACATCTGACTCATTAAGTTGAAAGTTCTGCATCTGCCTTCACTTTGTCATCTTGCAGAATTGTTTAATCAAGAATTAGAGAGGCTCCTGATACCTTGTGTTTGTTGTTTAGGTTGCTTTTTATGGTCATATAATTCCAAATGAGATGCACTTCTCATGGCAGGGATAATGAGAAGATTAACCACTTGTCAGCTCTCTAAGTGCAAGTGCAGACTGTGATTATGGCACGTAGAAGGATATCTAGGAACTTTTGGCAGTATGTAAACTTATAAAATAAATATCACATTTGTGAAGGAGGTAAACATTAGGCATGCTCAAGGAAGTAATGTTCTTAACGGAGAACAAACTCTATTTTCCTTTCCATTTTCTAGATAAAATGGAGAGTGTTGCTTCATTTTTGTTTTAGTTAGGTCTGCAGTACCTAAAAAAGCATCTGTTTATATTGCAATATAGGGATATTAACGAGACAGTTGGCATGTGGGTTCCTTAAGTCTGACTGGTGGCATGGAGAAAAAGGAAAGTAATGGTTCAGAGCAGGCTCCTACAGCTAAAGGGTTTCTGCTAAGTGTGTATTTACGTGGCTGTAAGTTAATTCTTATCTCTGCGCTGGGCAACTGAGGTAAGGATTGCACAGCCAAGTTGCAGGCTCTGTTGTTATTATTTTTTGTTTGTTTCTGTTTTTATTTTCAAGTTACACAAGACAGAACATTGTCATCATTGTCATATTACCTGGGGAACATTTAGGAAGATGTAGTATTGTAAAGATTTTGATAGGAAACATAATAGAAATCACCGTATCACTTTGTAAACTCAACGTCTGTGCTACGCTAAATTTGATACTGGACTATCATGCATTAACTGTAAGTAACATTAAAGTATTTTTAAAATGGTTAAACACTGTTAATTACCCTATAACAGCAGTTAACATCCTAGCTGGGTTTATTCTGCTGAACTTGGTGAGCGCAGCAGCTGAGATGAGGTGCAGACAGTGTGCGCCTGCTTGAGTTCTTCCTCAAACACAAAAGATTTGTTATGCTTTTCTATTACATGTTCCCATTTTGTTCAGTCTTCAAAAATCCTCATTGACGGCAGTTTTCTTTACTGAGTATGAAATATGCAGGGGTTTTTGTTGTGGCTTGTTTTTTTTGCCTCCTTGAAGATGAGTGCATACCATAGTGCTATGTTGTAACCAAGGCTGTTGTTCACTCTGATGATTGTTTTTTCTGTGAAGTTTCATATGATCATTCAACTTTTTTACTTCCTGGGCAAACACCACAGTAGCAGTCAGAGTACAGTGTGGTTTTCTTTTTTTTTTTTTTTCTTTTTTTTTTCCTTTCTCTTTTTTTGGTGGTAATAATTAAGACCTTCTAGTAGGAATGGGATTAATAATATTTTAGCCAAGAGGAATGTTTCCCTTCTAAATCTGTCCTTGTCTATAATTGATCCTTACTGATAATGTGGGTTTCAGATTTTTTTTGCTTGAACAGGACAAAGGTGTTTAGTGAATGATGCAAAAAATAGCTTTATCTGCTTTCTCAAGGAATAAATTCCTTCTGAATTTGGCTTTTGATAAAATATGTCCTCTAAAAATGATTTTTAATATCCTTAATAGTATACTAAAGTGCAATTATACCCACAAAAGTAGCAGTTTCAGATTTTTGTTTAAAATTATTAAGCTTATATGTTTGAAATTTCTGTAGCTAGGGTCTGATACAAGAGAAAATATTTTATTGGTCCTTGATCATGTCACTTGTAAGATACAAACTGCAGTGTGATTGATGAAAATAATTAATATATGAAATGGAAAAGTTTGCCAAAATTGATTTTTATTCCCTCTTTATATTGTGTAACCTTTTCTTTCCTGTAGCTTTTACAAATGGTAAAATAATTCCCAGGAGGGGAGTCCTGGTAGGAACTTAATAAAGCGGGTGCAGGAACTGGAGGGAGCTCCTCGCAGTCTGTGCTCTGCAGGATCCTAGCTGGAGGCTGCTCTATTGTGGCTTTAACTTTGTGCTTCTAGCTGCTGGCCATCATTAAAACATGCTGAAATCTAATTAAATCCATCCTTATATAAATTCTAAATTTATATAATTGCCATAGATTTCACATAGACATGGTCTGATTTCATGTGATGGAAAATGAAGTATCACCAACATCTTATCTGCCATTTATCCTAATCATGTTCATCATTATGTGGTCTTTGAGTTTATCTGCATGAAGGAGAAAAAAGTTTGAGCCCAGCACAAAGCCACAACACACTAAAATTGCTCCATGCTGATATTTACCTTTCTACGCAGAGCAGGCTGAAATCTCTGGATGCTAAAGGCCATAAAAACAATATAAATAATAAAGGAACTCTAAATGGCTTTCTGTGTACACTAATTTTGTTTTGCCTGATAGTGCTATCCATTACTAATATATAAATACACAGTTCATGTATGTATCGCTCTGTTGTGATTTTTTTCCCCTTGTTTAGCATCAACACAGCTTTCTTGTTGAAAAAAAGAATTAGGGATACAAGGATTGTGTTCAGATGGAATAACTGAATAGGAAAATTGAAACATAGTTTTAGCTGGGAATCCAAAATTGTGTGAAGCTAGAGGAAAATCAAAATCAACTCTTATCATCCCTGCAAAGGAGCCTATGCTCCCAAATAACAGACCGATTGCCCTTGTTTTTAGTTCAGCTGAATGATGTCTTTGAGAATGGATCCCCTAACAAAATAGGAAAGGAGGAGATTGTGCCACCTGTTTGTGCATTGCTTCGGGATTTGAATATCCAAGTGGTGTGTAGGGAATGGGAGCTGAAAAGCCATCCTTGTCTGTGAGGAAGCATATTGAGGGCCTGCTCAGCTCATCCTCCATGGTGCGTTTCTCCTAGATGCTCCTGCTGACATCATTGGATCTGTCAACACAGTTACTGCTTCTTGAAGCAGGAATAAGATTTTCTTTTTTTATTTGCAATTGTG